>PVKA01030138.1:16933-27698 GCA_004027165.1 Ctenomys sociabilis
CTGAGGCAGGAGGATTGTTGTGAGTTCGAGACCAGCCTGAGCTACAAAGTGAGTTTAAGGCCAGCCTGAACTGCATAGTGAGACCCTGTCTCAAAAAGACAAAAAAAAAAAAAAAAAAAAAAAAAAAAAAAAAAAAAAAAAAAAAAAAAAAAAAAAAAAAAAAAAAAAAAAAAAAAAAAAAAAAAAAAAAAAAAAAAATAATAATAATAATAATGCTCCTGATTGGTTCTATATAATGGAGTTTTTGTTTCTTTTATCAAAAAATGTATTTGGTACAGGGTCTCACTACACAGCTTGAACTCACAGCGATCCTCCTGTTTTCAGCCTCTCCAGTGCTGGATTATAGACATGTGCCATCACACCTAGTCTCTGTAGCCAGCACAGTGTGCCCAGGGGCAGGGCCAGCATGGGAAGCAGTCCTGGAAGTCAAACCCTGATCCTTGCATTTGTCTAAGCATGTGTTTAGTCTGCTGAGCTATCTCATCAGCCCTTAGTTTTTTTTTTTTTTTTTTTTTTTTTTTTTGAGACAGGGTCTGTAATTCAGGCTTGCCTCAAACTCGAAGTGATCCTCTTGCCTCAGTCTCCTGAGTGCTGGGCTCACAGGTGTGCACCATCACACCCAGCATAATTGGGTGCTTTAATGTCAAGCTTACTAGTTTTGGTATGAATAAATGGTATATTATAAACTCTTGGCAGACAGGAACTGGGAGTTCTCTCCTTCCGTCCCCTTATTCGTTTTTACCCCTCTATGGTAGGGGCCCCAACACTTGCACCAAGGACCTGTACCTCTCTATGACCTGTTAGGACCCAGATGATGGCAGGGAACTGAATGAAGCTTCACCTGTATTTGCAGCTATTCCCCACTGCCCCTATCACAGCCTGAGTCCCCCTCCTGTCAGATCAGTGGGGATGTTAAGACTCTTACAAGACCCAGAACCCTACTGTGAAGTGCACCTGTGAGGGTTCCAGGTTGCACCAGGCTCCCTGTGGGCCTCTAATGCCTAGTGATCTGAGGGAGACCCGAGGCAGCGATGCTAGCTCTGGGCAGCAGCTGGAAATATGCATTATAACTAACAGAGAGCTTGCAGACTCAGATCAAGCCCTATCAGTGAGTGGCAAGTGACAATTAAGCTGCATTGATGGCAGTTTAAGTCAGAATCTGACACGTATTTTAGGCCCTGTGTGACTGAATAATTATTGTACTTATGATTCCCATCTGTGCCTCTTCTCTGTACCACTCACTTTTCTGTTTTTTTTTTTTTTTTTTTTTTTGTGGTACTGGGGATTGAACTCAGGACCTTGCGCTTGCCAGATAAGCACTTACTCTACTGAGCTATCTCCCCAGCCCTGTTAATTTTTTTTTAAGGAGCTGACAAGTTTATTTTCACAAATGATACTGTACTTTCTACACTTTTATTCATACTTCTCCCTTCAAAACTGTTCTTTGATAGAAAGGGGGAGCAAGTCTTTCTTGTCATTCATGCTGCACCATGATCTCCTGGTGAAGCAGAACAAATAATATAGTACTGATACAGAGGCCGCCCCTCCACTTTGTCTGGCCGAGTCATTCCTGGCCGAGTGGGCACCATCATGGTCGCATCGTTGGAGGCCCAGACACCATTGCCCTGTGGTCTCCCACGGGTGGCCTCATTCCTGGAGCAGGTCCCACTGGCATCATACCTGAAGGAGGGGGCCCCTCGCTGGCATCATGGAAGGGCCTCCCATATGGGGTGCTGGCACCAGGGCGAGGACCCAGGAGACTAATACGGAGTGGAAAGCGGTAAAGGATGAAAGGTGTTAATGTACTGACAGGGGAAACGGGGAACCAATGTGTTTCTGAGACTTCCTATAATTCTTTTTTTGAAAACTGCTTTGGCGGCGAACGTTTGGGAGGCTATGAAAATGCCTCTAGATGGTTGGGAAGAGAATCTTTTTTCTTGGTCTGGGGTTCTGACCATTTCTAAGCGTTTTCTATCACGTTCATGACATCATCCCACAGGATCTCAGTAAGTGGTTTCTGTAATTACGCTGAATTTGTTCAATACACACCAATGTGGAGGATACACCTGCAATCAAGGGGCGACTGAATTGTGGACCCCCTCCCCGCTTAGCAAGGCTGAAAGTCACACAGAGCTGGAAATGAAGATATTTTAAATAGTCCAAATCGTAAGGAGAGGGGCCAGGGAGATGGCTCAGTAGAATAAGTGCTTGCCTGGCAAACACAAGGGCCTGAGTTCAATCCCTGGTTCCGCAAACAAACAAACAAACAAATCGTAAGGAGAACAGGCAGTCTGTGTTCTCAAGTTTTCTTTTCTTCTTGAGACAAGGTCTCAGGCTCGAACTCCGAGATCTTCCAGCCTCCGCCGCCGGGTTACAGGCTTGCGCCACTACGCTCTCACTCTAAGGTTTTTAACAAGGTCACGATACTGAAAAATCCGTCTTATCCACAGCCTCAGGGAATCAAGCTGGCCGCTCGCGCCTCGCTCTCAGTCTCCGTCCCCTCTCGGGGCACTCCACGTCCCCAGCACGGGTCCCGGGACGCTGCAGGGACCGCCAGTCTTCCCGACCTGGCACTCAGTACCTCACAGCGGCGCTTGACGGCCGTCGCGTGCTGCGAGTCCGTCGACTTCCTTCGTCACTTCCGGGTGCAACCATCACTTGGGTCCGGCCGGGCGCTGGCGGCAGAGGGTCCCTCCTTCCGGGTTCAGAGTGTGCTACAGGCTGCCCCTTCCCTGGGCCCAGCGGGAGGGACATGAGTGCTCTTGGGTCACCGCCCCCAGACGGGGTCCCGACGGGGTCTCCTGGCGAGCCAGCAGTGGGTACGTGCTGAAGACTGGCCGGGCCAGGCCGGGCTCCGGGGCCCTGAGGGCGCTCGCGGCATGGCGGCCGCGCTGTGTCCGTGCGCGAGGCGGGACAGGTGGGACGGAATCCGGGAGGGAGCGGGGCCGAAGGCGGACTAGGGTGGGCCCGGCCGTGCTGGCTCCAGCGTATTGGCGACCTGGGGGTGAGTGCACGAAGCGGCCCGGTTTAGGTTGCGGCTGAGTGCCCGGCCCACCGCTGCGTCCTGCGGTGACTTCGGCCACCAGCCGGTCCCCGTACCCGCCCGGAGCGGCACTCTTCGGAACCCGCGTCCGCGGGATTCTCCGGGAGGAACCCAGATGAGGAAGGCTAGCGACCCCGCGAGACGGGGTGCCCCAAGGCGTGGTCTGGGCGCGTCCTCTGCCGTGCTGCCCCTCCTCCCATGTCTCTTCCTCGCAGCTTCTTTCTGGTCGCTGCTGGAAACAGCGCTCCTGGCCGCGAGTGCGGCCGTTTTCCTGGTCGCTGCTCTCTAAGGCATACTTTACGCGGCAGTGCCATTAACTGGAGCGGATGGCTGATCCCACCCGGTAAAGGGGCAAAGTCATTCCCGCGCCAGCCCTTGAAATTGCGCTGGATTCTTTCCCTGGCCTCGAGCCCCTGAACGTGGGGATTTTACTGCACATTTTCATCTCCGCTCAGGATTGTCCTTCTTGCTCAGCAGTAGTAAGGCTGTGTACGCCACCTGCAGGCTTGTATTCTTTCAGTGTCTGTCCCACGGCTGTTTCATCACATCACTGCTCCAAGGTAAAGCTGCAGTCGTATGATTCCCCTTGTTCAAAACCCCTGAGTGAAGGCCACTTGCAAAAAAAAAACCACTCCTATTAGCAGGGGACCCAGTGGCCCTCCTAGGCTGGCTGCTTGGTTCTATACGCACCGATTGCTGTGACGCATGCGCCCCAAGCCAGCGTGCCCAGCCTCAACTTTCAGGGTGAGCCTACATTGCCACCTGTGCCCACCTTGCTTCCTTTGCCCATGTTGGTTCCCTCTGCTCTTTGCATGGAATTCTTGCCCATTTAGAAATAGACCACCCAGAGGTAGTTGGTGGGAGTATAAACGGGTGCCGCTTTTTGGTCCCAGCTATCTACTTGTAAAAGTTGGTCCCACAGTTGTCCCACACTGTGACAGATGTGCAGAGATTAGCCCAGAAGCGCACTGCAGCATTGGTTGAAATAGCAAAAGGTGCAAATGTCTCATCCATACGGGACTGGTTTAAAAAACTCTGGCAGAATCCTGTTAAAAAAATGTGGCAGATCCATATGTGTTGCTGTAGAAAGCTAGCTGGGATGGAAAAGTGAGGTGTTTAAACACTGCCTGCGTGGAATGCAGAGACAGGTTGTGAAGGCCAAGTAAGAATCTCCCCAGCGACTCCATTTGGAGTTAGAGGATAAAAGGGAGATTTTCTGTTTCAGCTTGGACACTTCAGTGCTTTTAATGATTAACACTAGGGCCTGGGAGATGGCTCAGTAGAATAAGGCAAGGGCCTGAATTCAATCCCTGGTTCTAACAAAACAAAACAAAACAAAACAATGATTAACACTTGAAGGAAGGGAGAAAATCTATTCATTCCTTAAGCCTCACCTCATGCTCATGTTTCTGTTTACTTGCGTAATAGTTTCTGTTTCAGTCGGGCCTTTGTCTTGCTCTGTGATTTTCTGGTATCATCCCCTCTAGGAAAGGGATTTGTTACTTGTGGAAACTTCAGAAACAAGGGCATGGTATAGATGTTCAGGAAATGTTTTTGTATGACTAAGTAAAGGACAGTTTCTTCCCTAAACTCCCGCAATAAGTTAGCTGGTATGTTTGTGCATCTGTATGTATGTTTTTGAGATAGAGACTCACTATGTATTTGAGGCTGGTCTTGAACCCACTGTGGTTCCTTTAGCGATCCTCCTGCCTCAGCTTTCCAAGTGCTGGTTTTATAGGTGTGCGCTGCCACTCCTAGTTAAAATTCTGAATTTAACAGAGAAATTGTTTAAAAATCTTGGTTCTGCTATCTAACAAATGACAGAAGGACTTTTCTTTTTATGTAAATACAATGTTAAGTTAAAGAGGAGAAATTATGCTGACCCATATTTTTGCAGGTTCAAAGCAGATTTTTTGGTATTGTAGTTTTTGTTTATACAATTTTGTGCACATTTGAAAGCAGGAATGCTTTAACTTAGTGACTGTTACCTGCTTCCTCCTTCAGCATTGTTGCCAATTTAAGAAGCTTCCTGTGTTTGACTTTTGCTTGGAACAGGGCTACGTGCTGCTTCTCCAGATGAAGGCCTAGTGGAAGACCTGATGGTGGAGGACAGAGCTGTGGAGCAGCTGGCGGAGGGTTTGCTTTCGCACTACTTGCCCGACCTGCAGAGATCCAAGCAAGCCCTTCAGGAGCTCACGTAAGCGGCTCGTTTCCTCTCTAATGCAGTCCTTGCCCTCACTGTTATGTGCAGGATTGAAACATAACACTGCGTCATGTTTAATCATAATTGGGTATTTCTGGGAACAAAGGTGTGCATAATAATCTAGCTGTACAAAGTGAGATGATACCCCTTGAGCAATTTCTTCCCAGAAATACCTGTCATCTTACCCAGACTTCTGCCATGAGACTTATCCTTTGAAAACTTATTTCAGAAGCCTTCATAGGGTGAAGGAAAAGGACTGATCAGCAGCTGTAGCTAACTCACAGCTATTAGTAGGTAGAGCTGCAGCTCCTGGCTCAGAGGTGCTCAGGGAGGGTGGAAGTGGTACTGTCTCTCTCTCTCTTGCTCGCTCGCTGGGGATTTTAGGAGCTCGGGGCCAGTGTCCTTGGACAGAGGCCGGACAGATTCGATATTAAAGGACAGATGTCTATTCAGGTCATTTCCAGGAGTGCTTTGTGAATTTTGATACGTGTCCTTTGCTAGTATTTTCTCCATTTGTAGTTTGTCTTTTCATGCTTTTAACGTTATCTTGCAGAGCAGTTTTTAATTTTAATAACATCTGAGTGATCAATTTTTTTCTTTCATGGATCATATTTTTGGTATCTGAAAACACCACCAAACCAAGATCATCTGGATTTTCTCCTAGAAGGTTTAGTTCTGCTTTTTGCATTCAGCTCCAAGATCCAGTTCAAGTTAACTTTCATAACAGTCTGCATAGTAAGACCCTGTCTCAAAAAGACAAAAAAAAAAACAAAAAAAACCTTTCATGATGGTGTGAGATGGATGGTATAGGTCTCATGGGCACCGGTCCTCCAGCCCCGCCTGTGGGGAAGGTCTTCTCACTGCCTTGACTCCATAGAGCCCTGGCTCTCGTGTGCTGGTTGGTGGATTGCTGTGCTGCTGCTGGGCCAGCACCATGCTGTCTGGATTCCTGGAGCCTTTGTCAGTCTTGAGATTGGGGGACATAAGCCTCCCACCTTCCTTCTTCAGTACTGCATGAGAAACTTTAGAACTTCTTTTAAAAGTGACTTTTTTTAGGTATCGGAGCCTAAAATTTAAGCAAGAATGAAAAATACATGTAAATATCATAATGTGGCTTTGGAATATTATTTTGTAAAAGATTTTACTAAGCCAAATAAGCCTTGGAAGGGAATGCATTTCCAGCCCAATTTCTGACCTTTAGCTCTAACCAAGGTGAATGAGGCCTATTTTAACAAACAGGCCCTTGCGCTGTGTAAATTTTTACTTAGGCTGTGTTCTTTTGTTTCAGACAGAACCAGGTTGTGTTATTAGATACACTGGAACAAGAGATTTCAAAATTTAAAGAATGTCATTCAATGTTGGATATTAATGCTTTGGTAAGTATGAGTTTATTGATGCAAATTGATATTTTAGGAATATGTATGTCACAGCTTTGTATATTTTAGATCTTAATCCTCTAATACGTAAAATTTAGAATGGTCTTTTAAATAAGAAACCTTGATTTTCTTTACTTAGAACTTGCATATTGTTACCTTTCACATGTTGAATTTATAAAAGGAAGTGGAACATATGAGTGAGTCCACATTAGATATGTCTTGATTGGAGACCCAGGAAAGGAAACAGGAAGGAAGAGGGCTTTTACCATTAAGCAGAGTGGAGTCTCTCATTAGCTGTCAGTTCATTGTTAATTTTATAAATTAACATTGTTTCATTGTGTGGGGTATTTATAATGCCATAGTAAGTTAATGGCAAGGGTTCCATTGGATACTTGGAGAGTGGTCAGTTACATCTTTCAGCACAAAAATTGAATAGTTATGTTTCATCAGAAATCCTACAGCTTTTTGAGGTGAGGAATGGATACCCTTTTATTTAAGAAAAGAGTTAGCAAAAACAAGGAATTTGTTGCCGTTTGTTTCATTTTTACCTTGGAAATGGCTTGGCTTGCAAGAGTGTAGAGGGACTCCTTTCACTGGCCACGTGGGGCAGGGGTGTTTCCTTATGTAAAGGAGAGAGCAGAGCCCACATTCTGCAGTGCTGGCAGAGGCAGTGGATGCAGAGTCTCCTGCTTGGGGTTGCCAGCTCCTGAGGCTGCATGAGGCCACCCTGACCTGACCGGCCTGGTGCTCTCTGAGTTCTTCCTGCAGGCCCTGGGTCTTTGTAGAAATGAATGTTCAGTGAATAAACCAGGCAGATGCAGTCCTGCTGCTTTACTTGGAGGGGCAGAAACAGTCTGAGTCTTCCTTATTCCCTCAGGACGAGTGTGGTTTTGAGGGGCCTGCTCTGGAGCTGTGTGGTCAGACCTCACTGCGCACTGCTAGGGCTCAGAGCCCTCTGTGTTGCACCTGGTTCTGTGCCCATCCGGGATTGGGTTTCCGCCTTCTCCCGCTGCCCGGGCCTGCTACCCTGGCTGATGCATCCTTGCATCTCCTGCTGTGGTGGGTGGGTCCTCCCGGAGGACATGCGGGAGCGAGTCCTGTCCTCACAGGGCCTCTGGACTCCTGGTGAGCGCACATGTCGACCAGGCTGGCCTGTGTGCCCGGCGCTATGTCCCCCAGGAAGGCTGCAGAGGCTTAGTTTATTAAATGAAACCGAGAGCAGCGGGCAGGCTTACTTAGTTGTGGGTGGTGCCACGTCTTTACAGCAAAGGGCTACCTGCACCAACTTCACAGATCTGTCTGCTTTGTGTTTAGCACTTCTTCTGGCAGCCTGAACTGTGTCAAATGATTTTAAGATCCTCTGGATCATCTCTGTGAAATTTGTAATTTGTAATTCAAATTGTGGGTGTAGTTTAGGCTCTAAATGAATGATCAGCATGAGGGTCTAAGCTTCAGTGTGGGCCTTGACACATTTACGCACTTCCTGACACTCAGTCTCTTGTCACTTGACTTGCCCTTTCCCTTCCCCGGGAAGTTCACGGAAGCGAAGCACTACCACGCCAAGCTGGTGAGCATAAGGAAGGACATGCTGCTGCTGCATGAGAAGACTTCCAAGCTGAAGGTGAGTCCTGGACTCCGTGCACCTCAGCAGAGAGGCGTTTCTCCAGCATTCCCTTCTGACTTTATACCTCCCTGTGCAAGAAAGGGAGCATACTTAAGTCAAATTGTTTCCTTTTAAAAATTGTCTGTCTGTGTCTGTGTGCATGTGTATGCGTGCACATTGGGCAGTGGACCCAGGGCCTCCTGAGTGCCAGGCAAGTGCTCCACAACAGAGCTGCAGCCCTACCCCAGGTCACTGCTCTAACCTTGCGGTTCACCTTTTCCAGTGCCTTGGCTGATGGGCTCGTGCTCCTAGATGTGCAGCTCTCATTAGCAAGAGGTCGGAGTCCTCTGGCCTAGCAGCCATGCCTTGTAGACCCAGCTACTGGGGAGGCTGAGGCAATGGGGCTGGAGGGGAAGGTGGAAGGGGAAAGTGGAGTAGCATTTTTTTTTTTAAATTTAGGGGACCTTAAATTACTCAGAATGAATTTAGAAACTTAAATTTGAAGTTGGAGGCCAGGCATGGTGATACATGCCTATAATCCCAGTACTTGGGAGACTGAGATAGGAGGATTGCTGTGAGTTCGAGGCCAGCTTGGGCTACATAGTGAGTTCAGGGTGAACATGAACTTTTTTGTGGAAACCTTGTCTCCAAAAAAAAGAAAAAAAGAAGAAATTGGGAGATATGTGTTAATGACCCTATAGCAGCTTTACTTTTGCATGAGGCCATAACCTTTGGTTCTTGGTTTTTAATTTTTTTTCCTGACACAGAAGAGAGCACTTAGATTGCAGCAGAAGCGGCAGAAAGAAGAGCTGGAGCGGGAGCAGCAGCGGGAAAGGGAATTCGAGAGGGAGAAGCAGCTCACTGCCCGGCCGGCCCCCAGGCCCTGAGGCCACCTGTGCCCTGTCCTGCTGGTGCAGGGCCTTGGACCTCAGCGTTGATTGAGCCCGCTTCCTAGGGCCTTCATTTGAGCCCCTCTGGAAGCCGCCTTCTCAGCACAAGACACAGTATCACTCAGATTTGATATTTAAGTGTGGTTTTTCAACTTTGCTTTCCTTATTATACAATTCATCATTTTGGCCTTGAGTTATTTTAAACTGGAAAACTGATTTTCACAAGAGTGTAGGCTACGCTGTCACAGTGAGGATGAACTTGGCCCTTGTGAGTGTCGTGGGGAGGCTTTGGTTCTTTGTGCCTCTCCTGCCACGTAGCCCTGGTGTTCTGTGGAGGGAATGCAGCACTGGGGAAAGGAGGGAGGCCGCCAGGGGAGCTTCGCTGCTGGGCTGAGCTGCCACTGGCTCAGGGAGGGCGCTGCTGCCCGGCCCTCTCCCTGCAGTGGTGCAGCGCTGCCCCCACCACTGACATGGTCTTAGGCCACGTGAGGGGCATGCTGGCAGCAGTCCGCGTGGGAACATTTCAGGTGGAGGGAAACATACTCTGACCCAGTGCAGAGCGGACAGCCCGGAGGCTGCTGACACCTCTGGCTGCCTAAGTTTCCCCTGCTGTAATGTGGGAGTGTGTGCGAGGGCAGCAGCAGGAAGTTTCGTGTTTTAGGTCCAGTGTGCTGCACCCTGGTGCTTACTGTTCCTCAGCTAGTCCTCAGTGTGTGAGCCAGGCACTGCCAGAGCCCCAGAGGTGTCTAGCCTCAGCCTCTGGAACTCCATCGGGCTCCTGCACACTGGAATCCCTGCCTCCAGCTATGAGCAGGCTAGTGAGGGAGGAAGCATTTGGATTTCCTCAGTGTAAGAGAGGTGTAAGGAACTTTTTAAAATAATGTATTTGGTACCGGGTTTCACTACGTAGCTCGGATTCGTAGTGATCCTCCTGTTTTCAGCCTCCCCAGCGCTGGGTTACAGTTGTGTGCCACCATAGTCTGGGTGGTTGGACCAGTGCTCCCGGAGGTAGAGCCGCGGGTCCTGTGGTGACTGGGATGGAACCCCAGTGCCTAGGCTTGCCTGAGCAGGTGCTTAGTCTGTGGCGCTATTTCCCTGGCCCTAAGGAATTTGTTTGAAAGAATCATTTTCTTCTTTAATGAATGACTGATGGTGTTAAAGCTCCTGCAGCTTAGACCTTATATCTAAGAATGTAAATAGATCTTATCTGAAAAGGCTTCTGTGGCCTTCATCTGCTGAGCCAGCCAGGCAGGGTCACTGGGCCTTGGGACTGGATGAGGTCACCTACACCGCTGTGCAAGCCCTTGGGCTCTTGGGGCTTCTGCACCTGTGAAGGCGGCTAAGGTGTGGCCTCTGGACACCACTCCTGACCCATTGAAACCTGTGTGTTTATTCTATGTCTTTTGAGTTCCCCAGCGTTTCTGATGTATCCTATAGTGTGAGATCTGAACCTGGGCCTGGAGGCCAGGGTCCCGGGTCCCGAGCTGGGCCACAAGTCAGTCAGTCTCACCTGGGAACTTTAGAGGAAGTGCAGGCGTTCTGAGTGGTGATTCTGGGGTCAGGTCTGGGTCCTTGGAGCCCGATGAGTACTTCACGGGAGCACTGTTGTGGTGCATCTCCTGACTCACAGAGCAAGGGCATAGCTCAGCC
>PVKA01030139.1:0-27584 GCA_004027165.1 Ctenomys sociabilis
TGTGTGTTCGGGCAGAAAGTAAAACAGGAAGAGAGATACTTTTCTCCCATTCCCTGCAGACAGCATGTAGAGGTGTTTTGTTAAGAACAAATACCACCAACTTCTCCAGAGTTTGAACTGTGCTGGAGGATTTAGGTCTTGGGGTCAGAAACACAGTAGAAAAGGAACCAAGAGAAAAAATAAGGTCACTCAGGAAAGGATGGAGAGCAGAGGCCCTAAGCTGGCCCTGCAGGTTGTTTTTCGCTTCTGTTAGTAATTTCTTTTTGCTTTGTTTTGGTGGGTTTTGTGGAAGTGGTTTTATTGCCAACACTATGTGTACATTTGACTATATAGACTTTCCTGGGGGAAAAAGATAAAAGACCTTTCAAAATAATGCACTAAAACTGACAAAAGTTATGGGGCCAATAAGGATGTGGCAGACCAATCAAATTCCTGTGATTGCAACCATAACACTAATGAAATGACAATAATCTTACTAAATTATTAGCTCTGTTAAAAATAAATCAAATCCCCGATTGTTGTTCACATATCCAAACTGACTGCCAGCGGGATGGAAGGGTATAAGGAAGGCCTCTGAGCTGAAGAGGAAAGGGTGCAGACACACACAGGAGGCCCTGCCACGCCAGATCTGCCAACTCAGCGGAAGACCTGGGCGAAGGCACCCAGCTAGCCAGTATCTTTTAGGACCAGCTCTATTACCCTAGTGCACACCCTTCGGGTTGCAAGGAATAAACAAAGTGACTCCCACCTGATGTTGGTGGCTCTGTCGTTGCCAGAAGAGAAACACATTCACAAGGAAAAAGCATACTGCCTTCCTCACCCACCTGGCTGATATTTGTACTTGCAGTTCATTGCTTATAGTAAGATCCCTGAAGAGATCAGGCCTATCTCTATTCTCATTCAAATGCCTTCAAGCATGGTCCATTCTATCTCCACTAGGCACCCCCCACTCCCCTATTCCATTGGCCAGAACCCCACCTCCTATCTGTTTCACATTTGTGTTTCCCACTATCTCTGTTGACTTTTAGTTTGCAGGCACTTAAGTAGAGAAGAAAAGAATTTATCAGGAAAGATCAGAGCTAAGGGCAGGCCAGGAACTAAGAGCTAATTATTAGAGAGGGAGAAAGGACATTAGACAAAAATTCTAGAGCTGAAATCAAAGAAAGAGAATTTCACAAGCACAGAGCTGTGAGTGTGAGATCTTCTAAAGGGGTCCCCGAGGTTGGTGGATTAGTCCAGCAGGGCAGTGCTGGTCAGCTTAGTGAAGGCAGCTTTTGCATGATATGGGGGCAGAGCCAAGCTGCACACTTGGGTTTAAGAAGCTTCAAGAGGAGGAGGAGAATGTACTCCAATCTTTAGAGAAGTTTGATATGGGAAAAAGGGGAGAGGATACGGTACTTTCTGTGGGGAGACATGTTGAAAGAATTCTCTTTGTCAGATGACAAATACTTGAACGTATTATTTTTAGACTGAAGAAAAGTAGCTACTGAGGAGGAAAAGGGAAATGATTGAAGATGAGAGAGCTAGAGCAAAGGAAAGAATAAATGTAACAACTCTCCAGAGAGCCAATTTCCATTACATAATTCACTAAACAAATGTAGATTCATCTTTGTTTCATTTCTAGCTCTTTCTGGCTGGAAGTGTGATTTCTAGCCATGTATATGTAAAATCTTCTCTGCCCTCTTCAAGTGCACCCCAGTAAATCTCTTCAGGGCTCTTCCTCTAGTATATGCCTATTCTGTAGTAGATCTGACCCCTACATACATTTAGATATTCATTAAGCCTTGATTTGGGGGTGCAGCCTGAACAGTTAGAAATAGTTGCAGTCTCTTGCTGCCTGACAGAGCCCTGAAGGTGCTTAACAGAGATTCAGTAGGACCAACCCTTTTATTACTGATAAATTGCCTGCCTAATTATGCTTAACATTTCAAACATTTTAAATTTTTAATTGTTTACATTTAATTATCTGCATTACTTAAGCATCCAAATTCCACAGCTAATGTTCTTGATGAAATATTTACTAAACAATCAGTCCTCTTGGATCCCACAGAGCTGCATGTCTTTTGATTCATGGCAAGATTTTTCTCCTCTGTACACCTGTGTCCTGGTGGTGACTGAAGCCCTGAATGGCATCCTTTTCAGCTCAGGGACACCCTGCTGACTCTGATGGGATGGTCATTCTGCTTGGCATTGGCACTGGCAAGTGGAGTGCCATGGGGTCCCTCTTGCTATCTCTGTTCCCTCTTCTCTCAGGTTAGGGCTGAAAAATGCACTAAGAGCCAGATCTGGTGACTGGATCACAAAATACCATTATTGTGTGGTCAAGGGGCAAAGATGGGACAAAAACACATCATCGCTTCCATAAGTGATAGTTACTCAATCACTGATGGGCCAGGAAGCATTACCAAAATTAAACTAGGGCTGCCAGGGAGAAAGCCTTTCTAGTGCTACTGCAGAAGCCAAGCAAACGGAAATATCCACCCCTGGATCTCCAGTCCTTTTCCTTAGTTCCATCAGCCTCTGTGCAGAAAAGGGAAAGGGGTCCATGGTAAGAATAACTTGAATAGTTTTCATTGGTTTTCAGGAAGAAATAAAAGCAGTTGTACTAATCTACCTGTGCTCTCTAGTGCTGTCCTTTTGTCACCAATCACAAGCTCACTAAGATGTCCCACTATGTGATCTGTGAGGTGTATGGTAGTGAAGGATGAGGGCTATGAATGACCTTCTGTCATTCCACAGCTCTTTACTGACCACCTCCTGTGTGCCAGGCACGAGACTCTACCATCGAGAGACAAAAACCAACAGGGCAGCTACCTTCATGGAACTTGCAGTGCAGTTAGTCTAAGATTCCTTGGGTTTGAGTTACCCTAGCAACCAGGTACCTACAGGACTTTGGAGAAGTCACTGAACCACTCCAGGCCTCAGTTTGCTTCCCTCTGAGGTGGGAATAATCCTAGTGCCTTCCTCACAGGCTAGTCATGACTATTGAATTGTTCATATGCAGCTCCACATAAAACTCAGAAATCATAAGACCGGGACTTACATCTGGCTTCGCTGGGTTGTCAGAGATTAGTTATGCATGTATGGTTTCACTAAACACTTGTATTTGAAGCCTAACAAAATTAGCATCTTAATTATGAATGTTAAATAAAAACTGTCCTTCCCGAGCACAACGCTAGTTTAAGTAGCAGTTGGAGACAGAGGTAGAAGAAATGCCTGAGGTGACCACATGTTAAACAACACCATTTTCTGAGTTCAGGTAATAAGTAGTCAGACATACGACTGGTATACATGATATAAGTATTCAATAAATGCTAGCGGCTGTTAGCATTGGGATTATCAGTATTAAGCCCGAAGAGCTTCATAGCAGTGTGAAACTCATGATGAGCTCATGCCTATGAGTCATGTTAACAGTGCAATATTAGGGTGATGCTTGAACAATCAAATAATTAATAAGTGTGAGTGGCACATATGTGTGTACTCGTATGACAGCGTACATCAAGGTGCTGTTTGTGCTTTTGTTTTGTTTCTGCAGAGCTTGAAATTGAACTCATGGTCTCCTGTATGCTAGGCAAGTGTTCTATTATGAAGCTACACCTTCAACTCATCAGTAGACATTTGTAGATTCCCTGATAGCTTTTGTGTATAGCCATACAAAAGTGGCATTTTAGTTACTGGTCATAGCTCTAGTTAAGTAGCTGTTAGAAATGAGCTATAGCAGATGTAACTGGTGCAACCAAAGGTCAGAATTGACAGGTCTGCTATCTCAGGTTTGGGTCATTTTCAAAGTTCTTGTCTATACAAGAACATTCAAACACTGTTCTTGTATTTTTTTTTTCTATAACTGTTGCTGTGCTCAACTGTTTATATTGGACACACAATAAGCAGCACACAGGGAAGTTAGCAGGCAGTACCTTCTGGAATGGATTTATCTATTACCCCAGGAGTTCACATAATGGTCAGTGTAACAAACACTTCATCTCTGTGTTCCCATGAGGTAACACATGGGATTCTTTTTTGAATCCCACACGGGTAATTCAGTAACCTACTTGCTACAGCAGACTAAATGGTGGCTTCCAAGGGGACATTCCAACTGGCACAACCTGTGGATATGATTTTATTTGGGAAATAAAGACTATAACCGATATAATAAAGTCATGGATCTTGAAAAGACACCATCCTGGATTATCCATTGTACTAGTCAGCTTCTCTTCACCAGGAAAAAGTACCTGACACCAACAGCCAAAAGGAGATACACTTGGGCTCCCAATTTTCTTGTCCAGGCAAGAACATCATGGTGGAGGGGTGTGGCAGAGAAGAACTGTTCACTACTTGGCTGTGGGGAAGCAGAATGCCAGTTAGAGATGCACAGACCACAGGCTCAACCCAGGGACCCATCTCCAGCCTGGGCCATCTCGTACCAGCACATTCAGTGGTGAATATCAGTGCCTCGATTATTCAATGCATGTAGTACCCCAAGGATCTAATCACTTTTAAGGGATCTCTTAATCCAGTCAAATTAGCACTTAATATTACCTGGAACACCCAAGTAGACCCAAGGTCCAATGATGGATGTCCTTACAAGAGATGGAAGGGAAGCCCGAATACAGATGAGAGATCTCATGAAGATGGCGGCCAGGATTGGAGTCATGCTAAAGTTGCCTGGAGCCACCAGCAACTACAAGAGACAATGAAGGATTCTCCCTCCCTAGAAGGAGTACGGCCCTTCAAACAAATAAGGTTCTGACTGGTGTTCTCCAGAACTGTGGGAGAAGAAACCTCTCCTGTTTGAAGTCACCATACTAGTGGTATATGTTACAGCAGTCCCAGGAAACAAGCACACCCCATCAACTGTGAGGAAATTATACACGCTTCCTTTGAAGGGAAGCTAGGTAAGACAGTGTCTCAAGTTGCTGCTAAGGAACACAGTCACAGAGTGAAGAGACAGGGTGCCTGTAAGGAACACACGAGGGAGATAAGGCATGGAGAGGCCTAGTGCTGACATCCTGAGGTAAAAATACTTAAGTCTTCCTCACAGCTGCTTTGCTTCAGAGGAGTTGCTTGGTGGCCTGTTTTCACACAGTTCTCCCACTTTTTCTCCTCTCCTCACTCATACACACACACAGTAGAAAAACACCCCAAATTTGCCTTTTTCTTCAAATTCCTAGTATAAGGACAACTTGGACTTCAGAGCTCACTCCTTTAGCAGACACTATTCCTTAAATAGCTTTTTTTATTATTTATGTGGCTTATTTAAATTAGCGTTCAGATTTCTTCTAATCTTCATTCTAGAATGTCTGTCATTGGAGAAATCAGTATTCCTAAGGGTTGAGAAGCTCACTTATAGTAGCAAAACAGGCTGCAGCCCACAGGGCAATGCCTATAATATTTGGAGCAATTGATGCCTCAGTATCCACCCTTGAGAACCTCTGAGACAGGCCCTCTACCCCTGCACCCCTTGCACTCCTCCATGCCACGCATCTGTGGAGACACTTGTAATCCCATATGTGCCTGGCACTTGGTGCCCAAGGGTGCACCAAGGAAAGGTGTGGGTGTTTTCTGGAGTTCTGGGCAGAGCATTTGGGTCTTGGCAGCTCCAGGCTCTGTGCCATCTGACATCCCTTTGGGATCAAACTTACTCAGTTTTCTCTTAGACCCTCTGTCTCCACCCAAACCAGCAACTTAGACTCCAAAAGAGAGCTCTGAAATGGCTCAGATCATGGACACATCCTTGGTGACTTGGGGTGGGGGTGCTGCTTGGTGGAAACTTCCTATCTAAAGCCCTCCACATCTGTAGACATCTGGAGCATCTCACCCAACCCCAAGTCCAGACTGAATTTGCCTTAAGATCCACAGGGGCTCCTTGCTACTGAACTTGTCATAGACAACTTAGTAACTACCCTCACAGAAGTGCATCATGAGCCTTCATAAATCCTGTAAAGAACAACGCTGTTTCTCTCCAAGGGAATAACAATATTAAGAGTGGAAATAGTCACTCACTGAGAGCCTAATGAACCAATCTAGCTGTTTTTCACAACTAGCACAGTGTAGTCACAGCTAGTGTTAACTGAGTCTCACTGCTCTAAAGATATTAGAAGATTGATTTGCTTGTTCCTCACAGTAGCCTGAGGTTGGTGCTATTATTCCCATTTTATAGATGCAGACACCCAGTTAAGAGTGAAGTAACTTGCCTAATTTCCAAGGCAATTCAACAGCAGATGTGGGATTAAGACTAGGATAGCTTAGTCATGCTAGACTGTAGTCACTCACAAACATCATTAATCCTATCCCTGACTGAAGGAGAGTTCAACAGTAGCCAAGTTGCAAAAAAACCTAGGGTCTTTGCTATGGGTACAGATCTCTCTGCTCAGACTTATATTTTTCAAGTTGCAGGAAAGGGGAAAGTGGTATTAAAATACCAAGGCATTGCATTGAAGCCTGACACTTGGCTGAGTTAAAAATGACCATGATTAGAAAGTATCCTTTGCCCAACAAAGGATGGGCAAAATCCTGAAGGGTGAGACCATACAGAGCTGGGTTGACTTCGGCCATGGAGCTTGTAATCCTGCAGCATCTCCAGAGGCAGACGAGGCATCCCCAAGCCAACAGGCCCTTCTCATTATGTGAGGAAGAAGCTACCACATTGTCCCTGTCAGCCATCAGAGCTCTCGGTTGCTAGCTTGCAAATTTAACCAGACTCTTTTTTTTTTTCTTCAATATATGGTTTGTATTTTTAGTTTAGTGTTATAACAACATAATGCAGCTAATTCATAGAGACTTCTTATGAAATATGAAGGCATGTTAGTAAACAAGATTTGGTAAGAACACATCTCAAATGGTATGGGATGCCTTCGGAATGCAGTACCTGAATACTGCATTCTATGAGCAAAGTTGGGGTGTGGATTTGCACACAGAAGGAGCAGGAATGTTGTGCATCCAGCAGGTAATTTATTTAGTGGTCTTGTGCTGAGTGACACCAGGGTCCAAATGGAGGCAGATCAAACAAGGGGAGGACTGTGTGTTCCTGGCATTGCTTCCCTCACCCTAAGGCTGCCCAAGGCAACAGTTTTCATCCTGGTGTAACACAGCCATGCTTCCCCTGATATACAGGGCCAGAAATCTGGAGAAAAATGTGTCCTGGTTCTGTCTCAGAATACTAGGAACAATTCTTTCAGAACTGCTTTCATTTTGTAAAAGAGAAATACATGGCTGATAAATCACGTCTATAGCTAATAGTTTATAGGTCAAGATGATGATATGGAGCCAAGAAATGTGATCTGACTTACGATGGAAAGGATTTTGTTTGGTAAGAAATTTTATTTAATCACAGACCTCAAGGGGATGAGCATAGAGAGGCATTTAGTGAACCAAGAATAAGTGAGATTAGATCCTTTCTTATGCCAGCAATTATTTGTTGCCTGCCGCAAGGATGGAAGGTACATAATTGCAGAGATTTTTGTCCATTTGTTCATTTGATGTCTCTAGTGTCTTGAACAAAGTGTCATTGTTAAGTGAATGAATGAATGAACGTATGAATGTTGCAGTCTGCCAAATGGACTCTTTGAAAACTATAGAGATACATGCAGATCTACATTTATTTATAGCAGAGAAATTTGTAATAGCTAATTTCTGGAAATAGCCTTAGATACCATCAGCAGACAAATGGATAAAAAGGGTGCATCCATGTGGAATAGTGTGCAACCATAGCGGATATGGATCATGAAACTACAATACTAAATGAAAGAAGTAAGACACAGAACATTGCAGATGATAGGGTTTTCCAAAATATAAAGAGTTAAATAAAGTAGACATGGTAAGAAATAATGAGGCACACTTTTTGGAATGGGAAAGGGTTAAATTATCAAAATCTAAGAGATATAGTTATAGATGCAGATGTAATGTAAATATCAATGTAGATGTAGATATATAGGTTCCAAAATTAATATAACCATTATATATTACAAACATAAACTTCTTATTTCATTTATGTATTTTGGTACAGGGTCCCAGTACACAGCTCGTACTGATCCTCCTGTTTTCAACTTCCCCAGTGCTGGGATTACAGGCGAGTGCCACCACGCCTAGAACTCAGTTGTCAGCTCAGCATGCCCTGGGGACAGGGATGGTGAAGCATGCCAGACTGGATACTGGACCCTGGTCCCTGTGCTTGCCAAAGCAGATACTTAGTCTGCTGAGCTATCTCACTGGCCTCATAAACTATTTTTAAAACACTGTTATGTACTTCAGTTGTTACGATGAACCAGTGCACTGGCCCTAAAGCAGCCTCCCTGATTCAGGGCAGACTCTGCAGTAAACATGAAGCAGAGTTTGTGAATTCTGCCCCTAGCTTAGGAAAAGTGCTATGGAAACATTTCCCTGGGTACAGGGTGAGTTCTTCAAGAACAAGATTATGGATGCTAGTGAATTGCATTTAAGACGCTTGAGATGTTTGTGGAAGAAAAAAAAAGAAAAAAGGATGATGAAAAAGCTATGTCAAAGAACTGTTTTGATTAGACTGGAGGAATAATCTTAGAAAATGGAAAATGGTGCAGCATAGTAGCAAATGTGCCCAGGCCCAGCCCCCTGGGGATAAACCAAAGTTATCAATCACTCCCACCGTGCATTCTCTATTTTTCCACTGTGATGTTTCTATATTTTGTAGACTTTAATTTCCTACATGATGAAAAATAACTGATACACAGTCCCATATGTTTGAGCTTGTATTATTATATTTGCCATCTTTTTAATTTATGGAAGATAATTAATTTTTTGTTTTCAAGATTATATGATGGTGCTATCTATGCATTGCTCCCTTATGAAAGAAAAAAATGTCAAGGAGTGTGCTCTTTGGTTTAGAGAGAGATGATTGGTAGATTTCTCTTCAGTTCTGGGAGCCTATGGCAAATAACTTTCTTCCTAAGAACTGAACTTTGCATCTCAACCTCCATTAGTCTTAATAGAAGCCATGCATTCTCTCCCCCTTGCTGTGATACGAGAATAATTTTTCCTCTGAGTGGAATAATGGTTGTGAAGTCATTTAGGTATTCACAGAAAAAAATAGCCCTTTACTGTTGTTTTTTATTGATTCCAGGAATGAGACTGAGAGAAACCCTGTTCCATTTTACTGTAAATACTATTAATCCAGAGATGAGTTCTTAGTATACTGAAGTGATTGATTTGAATTTAAATGAGTTAATATTCTGCATTTCTAGCTAGACACAGATAAACAACAAAATTATCCAGTGACTGTGGCTAAATTTTAGAGTTGCTGTTTAGAATGTCTAAATAAAAGCTTGCAGTTTCTGTGCACGAGAGAGAACAAGAGAGAGAGAGAGAGAGAGAGAGAGAGATCAATGCTCTGCCATCCTGATTAGACACTGAAGGTCTGTACGTCACCAGCACTCTTTCTGATTTATTCATTCCTGACCTCATTCTCTAGGCAATTCCTCCACAAGGTCTAGGACCAATATCTTGTTTTAAGTAAAAAGCTTCCCCTCAGAAAAATCAGGTTGGCTTTTCTACTTGACAAGTGGAGAACAGTTATGGTGCTGTTCTAAGAGAAGAATTGGGAGGTCTGGTTTCCCATATACAAAATAAATCAACAGAATTTAAGACTGTCTTTAGCACTTTGCATTAGCAGCAAATAATTACCTCCAAACAGAATGAGATGCAGGCTAAGCATGCTTGCAAGAAACGCAGTGCAAATGCCACTTACTCTACTGAATGTACTAATACAAAGCCATATCTGAAGGAGTCAAGGAACAAAAATGTCTCCAACCCAGATTGCCTTGGGAGCTTTTCTTAAGAGTGGTTGGCAGATAACAGAAATTTTAAATTGCAGTTGTTTAGTTTCAATGCCTTAAATTGAAATTTACCTATGGATGTAAATGTTTTGTGGATTTGTGCTCTTGTATCTAAATTGGATGATGTTTTCTGGATACACAAGCAAAAGCAAGCACTTTTTTGACATCTGACTACTTTTTGACATCAAATGGACATGTCTATTGCCAAATAAATAGGTGTCATCCTGACAGACTGCCGAATTAAGAGATAATGATGGTACAGTTTTAGTTTGTGAAAGTATTAACTGAGCTCAACTTCCTTTTGTAAAATACTAAGCTTATAAGACATACTTACCAAAACTCAAATATGTTTTATTGATCTGCATTTCTAATTTGCATGTAACAATTCAAACTGACGACAATAATTAATTAGTAGACTTTTTCCTTTTGTCTTTTTGAGACAGGGTTTCACTATACAGTTCAAGATGGCCTTGAACTTATTTTGTAACCCAAGCTGACCTCAAAAACTCACAGTGACCCTCTGCCTCAGACTCCTGAGTGCTGGGATTATAGGTGTATGCCACCACACCCAGTTTATTAGAATAACTTTGAGAACAGAAATGTAACCAAATTGGGGCCGGGGAGATGGCTCAGTGGAATAAGCGCTTCCCTGGCAAGCGCAAGGGCCTGAGTTCAATCCCAGGTTCCACCAAAAAAAAAAAAAAAAAAGAAAGAAAAAAAAAAGAAATGTAATCAAATTCAAAATTCATGAATATACATGTTTTCATTACACATTAAACAAAGTTTAGGATGAACATATTCTATGTCTGGGTCCATAATAATATGAGGAATGCTGGCCTGAAAGCAATAACCTGTAGATTTGTTTAAATCTCTTCTATCATATAAGAGGAAATAAAAAGAAATTAAACTCTTAACTAAAAAGAAATTGAAAAGCTGAGTTGTTTAAATTGAAGTTAAATTATGATTATTAGAAAAAGGTTCAAGAGTATTAAGTGTATGCAGAGAAAAGCCATCTGAAATATTTAATTTACCTGGAAAGTTTTATCTTAGAAACTTTTCTAATACACATTCAAACAAAATAGGAACAAGCAAGAGAGTAGGACTTGGGAAAGCGTGGAGGCAGGAGTGACTGTAAATGTAAGCCTAGGGCTTCCCCTCCAGCCACTTTGCAGATGCCAACATATTTGCATTCTTAAGACAACTGCAAAGAGGGTCACAAAGGGAAAGTGCATAAACCCGAAGAAGTCTCCCAGAAGTCTCCCGCTGAATTCTTGCCTCCCTACCATTCTCAGATAAAGTGGACCTAACAGATCAGAGGAAAAAGTTAGGATAGGATAGGTGATACTTCCTTAACAAATAAGCCCCAAGGAGTGTTTGGCACGCAGAACTCACTGTGCGCCTGAAGTCGAAGTGCTTTGGATAGCCCCTTGTAGCCTACCAGCTTGCTGTGAAAGAGCTGAAGGCTGGCACCAGGTACATCTGCAGGGCCAGACCTAGAAGCGCCGTTGACACCTGTAGGGCCCAAATGAGTTTTACGACGCCATTCTGTTCTGTATGCGCCGCCTTAGGACATCAGCTAACCTTGTCAGCTTAAAACCCAGCCCACAGTCAGCTCGGGGCTTCTCTGTTCCAGTGTGTTCAGTGAGCCCCATGCATGCATGGAAAATAAAATCCCCTTGCTTTTGCATGAGAGGACGTCTCTTGGAGTCTTTCTTCACGCGGTGGGCTTCTCAGACCTAACACATCCACGGCAACACTTAGATGATCGACCGTGGGATCCCACTGGAGGAGAGAGAGGTCGGGAGGGATGAGGCCTGCCAGAGACAGAAGTGGATTCAACATTGTCCCTGTCAAAGGAGGCAAAGCAGCTCCCGGAGCTCACCTAGCCTAGCAGGCAGCTCTCTCCTGTACTCTCTCCTCAAGCAGACAATGGAGGCCTCTGCTTCCCCAGAACAAACATCCTCTCCCCCAAAAGAAAACTTCCATCATGCTCCTATTTTTGAGAGCACAAAAAGAGAAAAGCACAGAAGAGTGGACTACCGAATTAAGAACGTACGCGTCTGCTGTTGAAATAAGTAAAAATGTAAGGGAGAATAGATTTCTCCGTTGTCTTTCCTTCCGCCCACATAGCACCTCCCACAAGAATGAACGTGACAAAGCCTGCTTCTCCTATCCTTACTCCACACCGATGTCAGGAAACAGCTGAGCCTGCTGCCTGCCTGCAGAGTGACTGCTGGTGCTTGCTTCCTACCACGTGTTCCGTGGGCTTGAGGCTACCGGCATGAATGACACTTTCTGGCCTCCTCCCATAAACATCTGAATGTCTTCCACGTGCCAGGCCTTGTGACTGCTTGATCCTGGGCCTGAGCCCCTCTCAAGAGGCCCGCACAGCCTGATTCCGGGGATCATAGCTGCAGGCCTGACCACAGGCATAGGAGGAAAGGGCTCCTTAAACACTGGTTGCTGAGGACTCCCAAATCATCATATGTGGGTTCCAACTGGAACAGTCTGAAGAGAAAGAAAGCTTTACCGTTCTCCTGAGAGTTAAGATTTGGAAATGAGCTCTGGCACAAGGCCAATTTCAACTCTGCCGCACTCCTGATCTATCAGACCTCACTGGGGCCCAGAGAGGAGGATGGTCTGGGCATTACCCATTTGTATATGTCTGGGGCTCACTTTGTCATCAGAGCACTTGTGGTCCAGCGTGGGAGGGGTCTGTGGGAGGACAGGAGGTCCTACTGAGCCAGGACTCTGGGACTCCAGGACTCCTGGGTAGCTGCCCTGTAGGCCCAGCTCCTACCATAACCAGCTCTGTAACCTCACAGGTGGCCCCCGACCTCTCTGAGCTACAGGTTCTTCCTGTGTAAAATGGAATTCTTGGCCTAGACAAGGGCTCTTCCAGCTGTGACACCCTGTCATCTTGGGCACCACTGTGCCTGCATCTGTAATTGAGGTCGTCAGCACTGTGACCTACGAGGTTTGCAGAGAGGATGAATTGGAGCAGTCACCAGGTTGATCAGCTTGAGAGGTGTCCCTCCCTCAGGACTTGCTGAGAGGAAAACCATCGGACATGTCACCTCATATCAGCTCTGATGGCACTGATTTTTTCTCCCCTTCCTCTAACTTTCAAAGGGTCACTATGGTCATAAACTGAAGGAGGCAGTACTCCTTGTCTAGTGGGTGCAGTGACCAAAGCAAAATGGCCGGGTGCCTCCGTACCCACAAATATATCACCAGGACATAACTAGACCCCCACTGAGAGACATCCCCTGGACACAGAAACAGGAAGTCAGGGAAGCCAGGGCCCTATCTGTTGCTCAGCATCCAGCTCAGGCCATCCCAGCCTAGCCTAGCCCAGCCCAGGGGACTTGTCACACAGCACAGTGCAGATGCAGGCCTGCCAAGGAGCTCGGCGTTCTCCCCAGACTTCCACACAGGCCGTAGATGAGGCAGCAAGGCTCAGAGAGCTGGGCTGAGCCAAGGTTGTACGGAGTGCACAGAGCTGAGTGAAAACTTCCATGTGGCCTCCCCAAACTTTCAGCCTAGGGCTTGCGCACTGCACTGGAGTCTGTAACTCCTGCACCCGTTCACCAGACCTGCAATGCACAGGTCACACGATAATGGCAGTGCCAGTGATGGAACTGTGTCACCTCACTATTCCAAATGGGAGACTATGCCTTGTACTACATATACCACATCTGTAACCTCCTCCCAGCCTCCAAGCAAGAGTCCTGAGGCCTCCAAAGAAGGACCAACTCACCCAGTTTGTAATACGTGGCCCTTTCCACTGAGCCAGAATTTTTAACGTTTTTGCTATGTTTAGACAATAAATTAGTCCCTATCTATCAGATTTTAGCTAAATTAGATGTGATGTAAAATAGGTGTATCAGACACATTAGATGTGTCACAGATACATGTATGGGACAGCTATGTCAGAAGTGAGATGTGGCTGGGGTGATTCAAAGAAAGGGATGTAGTATTTTTCCACAGTGAATGGATTAGAGAAGGAAAGTTACCAGAAGACATAACAGAACTGAACTGAAAAAAAAAAAAAAAAAAAAAAAAAACCAGCAGATTCTGGGTACCAGAGTGGGGGCAAAAAGCCAAAATGAGCCTGAAAATCCAGAGCCATACAGAGGGCTAAACCATAAGTAAGTTGAAGTTTGATCCTTGGCCAGTTATATCGGCACAATAAAGGAATAGTGACTATAAAACATTTAGTATTGGGTGAAGTCCAGACACACTTCATCTGATGACCCACCCGCCATGAGGAAGTCTTGCCTTCTGATTTTGTCACACTAAAAGCAGTTGAAGCATCATGAACACTCACGACCTTGGGGTGTAAGTACAAGCGAACTCAAACCAACCCAGATTACTGAGAGAATGAGGACAAGTTAAATTCCGATGAAGTCAGTGGGGATTACAACTGTCAGAGGCCACTGATTCTAAAGACAGATCTGGACTTACCGTGGGCCAAACCAGACACCCTGGAACATGGCGTTCGAATACATAAGTAAATGCCAGATGCAGAGCACAGCTACCAGAGTTCAATCCCCAGCATCCTGTACCAGTCCCTCCCTGGGGCGCACCTAGACAATGATTGATACTGGGCATGATGGTGCACACCTGTAATCCCAGTGCTTGGGAAGCTGAAAACAGGAGGATCACTATGAGTCTGATCTGTGTAATGAAAATGAGACCCTGTAGACCCTGTACTAAATACATTAAAAAGAGGCCTTAGGGCCTATGAGATAGCTCAGTAGAATTCAATCCCCAGTAACACACACACACACACACACACACACACACACACAAAGCCAGATGCAGACACAACTAACCTACCGGTAGCCAGATGTGGTGGCTCAGACCTGAAATCCCAGCATGTCGGAGGCTAAGGCAGGAGATTTACCATGAGTTCAAGGCCAGCCTGAACTGCATAGGGAGATCTGATTCAACAACAACAAAAAGTGATTAAACTTACATGAACACTTAAAAAGGGCAGAGCTATGATCTCCACTGAAAAAGGGCAGAGCTATGGTATCTCCACTGAAATAAGAACAAAGAGAAGACTGTGTCTGAAACAGGGTTGTGCTGGTTAAGGCTTGAACATTGAGTATCCTTAAGATGTGCATATCTACAGTGTTAGGCTTAATATTAATTTTAATAATAAAATGTAATGCAGCTCTGATATCAGGTCACGTAAATCTTGCACCTTTTACTAAAATCAGTAGCACACAATTTACAAATAGCATTAAAATGCACAATTCCTTTTTTGTGGTATATTCCATCTAGCCTATCAGCTCTGGAAGAATGCTTTTCTTTTTATTTTAGCTAGATGTCTGCAGTCAGCCTGAGCTGAGGATGAGCGAATATAACTCCCACATGATATGATTGATGCTTAGGGTTACTTTAAAGAAAATGAAAGGAGAAAAAAAAATACCTGTGGTGGAACTTCACTGACTCCTCAATAATAAGAGATTTTACAAAATCAAGCAATTTTTTTCAAATAATAGAAAACCATCTTTCCAAATTTATAACATTTTGAGTGAGGTAACAGTTGCAAACATGACAGACTTTTAAGTTTGCGTTACTTACATTTTGTTCATCACATGTTCATTTGTTCTTACTCTTTTATTTTACTTTCAGTTGACACAATTGCACATACTTATGGGCTATGTACAATATGATACTTCAGTACATCTACAGCTAGTGTACTGATTAAATCAAGGTCATTAGCATATGCATCCCTTAAACATGTATCCTTTCTCTGTGGTGAGAGAATTTAAAATCCTTCCTCCCCCCAGCTGTTTTGAAGTACATATTACATTACTATTAAACACAGTCACCCTGCTTGCAACAGGACACCAGGGTAGGTGCCTCATGACTAATGCTAATATTTTACCTGTTGATTCTCCATCTGGTTCTTAACAATCAACAGAGCAACGCATCAAGCCCTGATTGGGTAGGGGTCATTTCTGTGATAAATTATATGGCTTCTTTCCAGAAACCAATGAGATGTTGTGGAATACATATTTGGGAAAAATTATACTAGAAGACCTGATAAAAATATTTTCTCCACAGGAGTCCAAAATGCATACATTGAAATCCTAACCACCAAAGTGATGGCATAGGTTTAGACGGGTGGGATCTCAAAGAGGAATTAGTGCCCTTACAAGAATAACATTTGGTTATCAAAATTAGATATTTTTGTATGTACTTATTTTCTACCTCTCTCTCCTATGGTACAATGTCTTTTTGTGCATCTTGCTTACCCACCTCTAAGTGTAATGTTTATTTGCCGTTGAGGTTTGAGAGTTCTTTCTATATTTAAATATCAAAATTTGACAGACGTGACTTACAAACTTTTCCTTTAAGCCTATAACTTTGCTTTGCATCCTCTTAAAAGGATTTCATATCACAAAAATTTTTAACTTGGATGAAATACAATTTATCATGTTTTTTCTAGTAGAAATCATGCTTTTGGTGTCAGGTCTAAGGACTTCTAATGTAGGTTTAGATGAATAATTTCTCCAATGTTTTCTTATAAAAAATTTATAGTTCTACATTTATATTTATATCTGTATCCATTCTATGTGGCATGAAGTTCAAAACAATGGCGCCTGGTTTTGCCCATAAATGATCAATTGTGCCAGTACTGTTTGTTGAAAAGATTGTCTATTTTCCATGAAAATTTTCTTTGCTTTTAGTGTATTTTATTACTTTGTAAGTTTAATTTTTAATTCAACAATCAGCTCACAAAAAAGTTTTAAAACTTAATAATAAATCTGGTGAAAGTACAGCCTATCCTCCCACACTGGTTTAAACTTTGATCTATTTGTGGATTAGGAGGGGAAAAAAAAATCATAGGAATGATTACAGGTGATATTTTCAAATACTGACCTATACAGCCCCCTCAGTTATAAAAGCAGCAAGTCCCAGAGGTGGCATTAGTCTGTTTTACAGAAAACTGAAACTGAGATTTAAACCCCATACTTTTATTCATCTTAAGTGGAAGGGAAAGGAATGAAATGTAACATTGCAATTTGGGATTCACGGTCAGATGGAACTGGGTCTGGGTTGGCTCTGATATTGAGTAGCTTTGAGGAAAGACCTGATGCACTAATTTAGTTTCCCTTCAAGTTAGAATAGAAAAAGCATGGAGATTCAGAAGCACTGCTTGCTAATTTAACAAGGGTGTGGTGACTTCCAGGTTAAGTAAGGAGGGACTACGGCTATGGCAGTAAGTGGGGCAGTCATGACTTTTACCTGTGCATAACTCACAGCCACTGGTGGAATAGTGACAAAAGAAGCGCACCCTAGCAAAATGAGATTCTGGTTGTTACGAAGCATAAAGGAAAGCAAGCGTGTGATAGGACTGAAGACTCTTTTGCTCCAGCACTCAGAGGTGGCTGCACAGGGGCTATTCATGATTAGCGATTAGGGTGAGATTAAGGTGTCGCAGACCAGCATTTGGAGGTGTCCCTGAGGGTTGACACCTGTCGTCATGTCGCATAGCATGACAGCTGCTCTGCACAAGGGAGCTGAGCTGGATGGGTTGAGTTCCCCCACTTAATGCTAACATCTGTGACCACCCCGTGTAATTTGATGATGGGATGTGTTCAATGGTTTTTACACAAAAATGTAGGTTAATTCAGCCTTTAATATGGTAGTGGTTGGGTCAGATACTGTGTATGTTCATATTTTAGTACTATTTTCTACCATAATTCCTATTCATTATACCTTTTTTTAAATGGGCCAAATCATGAGAAAAGGCTTAAGGAGCTAGAATCCTGAAACCTAAGACTACAAGATTCTTGATTTTACTTTTAACAATTGGTACACATCAAGTTTTCTTTGGAAGTAAGATATTTTTTTCTCTTTTTTTTAAAAATTTTTTAAATTTTTTTTATTTTACTTTTGTTTTATTGAAGTACAAATATCAATGAGACAGTTTTAAGATAACTTGCCAAGATGGATTTTATAAATTAATACATTGCAGACTGTTTTCATAATGTTTTGGTATCATAAAAGGTGTATACATGATATTATACTTACAGACCTTATTATACCGTATGTCTCTTATCAGTAAATTAAGAGACTGTAGCTGTTTCTTATTTTTTATACCTGAATTACTTCAAAGATTCAATAATTAATACTTTCTACCTTGTTATTTTCCTAGCGGTTTTCCATAGTACTAGAAGCCGACATAATATCCTGTCCAACCACCATCAGTGCAAATCTTGCCCCTCATAGAACTATGTAGAAGCACAGCGTTATCTATCCCAACTGTACTGTCCATACACACACATCGTGATTCTTCCCTTCTATACCCCTTCCTTGCTCTACACCTGTCAGAGATGGGTACTCCATTATCATTCAACTAACTTAGGTGCTTGAACTCGACAACACAATCCAACACAGTCCAGCATTCCACAACAGTAGTGAGTTATCTGAAGATGTTGTCGACCATAGCCATTTACAGCTCAACTTAAAATTATGGCCCCGCGATGTATACTTCATTTTTATACTTTTCTGCTGGATGGTTAAGACCTAGATAGAGCAAGACTTATATACCAACACATGTACTTCATGTTTCTAATGAGTTCAGTGAAGTCCCCTCAGGGTTTTTCTTGTAGTCCTGTACCTTATTCTGTAGATCCTTTGTCTGTGTCATCCATGTGGATGAGTCACTGGAAATACGTTATTGTTAATCAATGTTGTTTTTATAATGAAGTCCATAAATCCACATTAAATAGCCAAGCTTATTGATGTCCTTTTGCTTTCCTGCTTGACTTTGTGTATTTTCATCGGAATAACTCACTCAATTTAATGAGGGTTTTTTAAAATTTAATTTTGCTTTCTATTGCTTTCTGCTAACTCTTCTAGAACCTGCTAAGCCCCCAGCTGCAGTGTGGCTTCCCAGGTAGGGCATGGCCAGAACAGGTCTGTGATATTTTTGATTCTTGGCTACATATAGATATAGATATAGATATAGATAGATATAGATATAGATATAGATATAGATATAGATATAGATTTATAGTATTTTATGGAAGGGTCTACCAGGTTTTCAGGGTCTTACCACTAGATTGGATTCATAGTGATCCACCTGTTTACAGCCTCCCTTGGCCCTATGGTGACCTCAGGAGATTTCTCCTGGGAGCACCTACATAATTTAACAAGGGTGTGGTGACTTCTAGCTTACAGGTACATACTACCACACCCAGTCTCAATTGCTGTCTCAGTACACCCCAGGGGTGGGGTCAGCACAGCAGGCCCAAGGATCAAATCCCAGGCCCCTGTGCCTGCTTGCAGGTGCTTTAATTGACTGAGCTATTTGGCCAGCCCTCTAGTTATGTATTTTGAGAAAAAATAGAAAGAAAAATCTTTCCTCTTAAGGACTATCTCTACCATCTTCACTTTTAAGTAGAAACATGAGTGAAAAGGACATAGTTATTTTGTTTGTCTTTTTTTATTCTGATGGTCAGATTAAGTCTGCCTTAATGTAGGAAATTTGGGAGAAAATAACCACAAGCAGGAAAGTAAAAATTATGTAGGTGCTCCCAGGAGAAATCTTCTCTCACACCTTAGAGCTAGGTGTGATGATTTCAGAATCTCAGGTTAAACTCTGTTGAAATCACTACATTTCCCTCCAAAGCAACTATATAACATAGGTCCAAGATCCAGAAAATGGTAACACCTATAAAACGCTATTTTGCAGAAAATATTCCAAATACTTTGCAAATACATTTATTACAGCAACCCAATTTTTATAAAGGCAGTAAGAGACAGAGACAGGGCCTGACTTCATGGGCTGATTTCTGTTAGCAGCTTCCAGCTGTTCCCCTGGCTGGTTCCCTCTTGTGTGAAGCCAGCACCCACTTTGCTTGTTTGTCTCGAGCAGACCCAACATTGACTCTGTTCATAGTTTGACTAATTATAGGGTACTGCCTATCCCTCTTGTGAATGGAGAGTCTGTTTTGTCCCTTTGTCAGACCAGCTGCATTTCTGTGACTGAGCAATCTGACTCCCAGCCATCTCACCCGCTCTGAACACCTGGCAGTTTCATGCCATAATCAGTCATATACAGTGCTGAGCATAGATTTGGGGAGGAGACAGGGAAAGGATAAGTGTACTGGTTAACAAGAGGTCCAGGACGTTTCCTGAGGTCGCCAGAGGGCCAAGGACTTCCAAGATGACTCGGTGAGAATCTGTGTTGACTGGTGTATTTCTTTGAATTTCTCTTTTCCATACATGTACTTTTAATGCCTGTTTTTATTTTATCCAACTTGTGATTTAAAGGAGTGAGTCCTACTGCCATGCTGTTTTTGTCTGGAGCCAGCTATGCACTGAACCTCCACAACTAGACCCCAAATAAACCTGCCCTTAAAACCTTAAACCCACATAAAAATTGAAAATATGTTAGCAAGGACTTTTCATTTCTTTACATACTATATCAGCTTCTTAGGGGATCTGTAATAATCACAAACTGAATTAACTTTACTTAAAACAGCACAAATTCATTTTTTTTTTCACAAATGCATTCTCTCATGGAGCTTCTGACATTTATCCATCCACACACAGTTTGGGGCTTAGACGTCGGAAACAGGCATTGGTAAAGCTCTTGGGGAGACTCTTTCCTTCCTCTAACCTGATTCTTGACGGAAGTTGTCCCTTGAGTTGTAGATATCTCATACCTTTCTCTCCATGTGTCATAATGTAGCCTTTACACCCAGTCTCCTGTCCCTTGTCCCCTTTCCTCTTAAGGAATTCAGTCATACTGCATTTAGCCCCTTCTCCCAATCCAACAGGACCACATCTTCCATTTAATCACATGGACAAGGACTCCACCTCCACTTAAAGTCACACTGCAGTCCTTGGCAGACTTGAATTTGGAGGACCACTGTCCAACCTTCTTAGCACTTAGATCTAGAATGAGCCTCAGAACTCTTGAGCCTTCAGAGATGCATTTTTGGAAGGTCGCGGGGTGAAAGGTCCCTTCCTTAGCATGAAAGAAATGTAGATAATGGCCAAGAAAGCCTTTATTGCCAGGTACGGGAAAGCAGCCAAAAGAGAAGCTGGAGACCCTGGAGGTGGGGATGGAGGCTGCAGGTTTTATTGAATTGGGCTAGGGGCGGAGTTTACACGGGCAGTTCAGTGACGTAACAGGCGCTGATTGGTGGAGGGATGGTGCGCGTGAAAATCAAAGGAGGAAATTCCGAGTTAACGCAGGGAGAAGCAACGGAAGTCAGGAAGGCCGTGTGGCAGCGGCTCCTTAGCCTTCGGTTCTGGGACTCCTGCGTCGTACTGACTCACCCACCGCCATGACGACCAGGTAAGCCGCTGCGTGGGCACAGATGGGGGGGATCGTGGATGAGGCTGCAGACTGGAGCTCTGAAACACACCAGCCCAAAATGAGCTGTTCTCCTCTAAACTCTGGGGTGTCGGGGCTCTGTCCCAGCAATGAAAAAAAAAAAGACTAAGACAAAACGCAGTACACCTGCAGTCACAATCATGGACCTTCTGACGTTTATCCATTCACATACAGATTTTGTTTACATGTGAAGGCCCTAGTAGAAAGCATAAAACTTCACTAAATACTTTAGCCAGCTAGTAACACCTAAGAAGGACATCCTCGGTATAACCATAATACAGTTATTGTAGCATCAATACTTCAGCATCACAATTGTGGAGGCAATATTTGCCTGTCTTCATTTGTGTCAGAAGTATTCCTTACAGCTGATAAATACATGGTATTCGTGGGAGAGAGCATCGTTTCCTCTTAAGTCAGAACTGAATAAGGAATCACCTATTTTCTGTTTACTCTAGCTAGTCTATGCTATCTCCTTCCTTGATTTTTTTTTTTTTTTTGCACTTTACTGCTATTTTTCAAGAGTCTAAGCCAATAGTCTTTGAAAATGTCCCATATTCTGGATTTGTCTGACTTCCTTTTATTGCACTCTGGTTTAGCATTTTGGAAAAAATGCTGCATGGCTGACCTTTTGCACCCTTACTACAGCCAGTCGCAAGTCTGTTTATTCCTTTGTTGGCTCCGTGGTCGCTAGGTGGGTGCTGATAGTTGCTTGTCTTTATTCCAGTGCGCATTGTTCCCTGGTCTTTCAACTCAGTTTCCTATCTCCTTTTATTTTGTCCTTTTCAGTTGTGAGCCTTAGAGCTGCCAGTTAGAAGCGTTTTTTAAATTATCTGAAAGTGTATTTTTTAACAGACATTTGATTTAGTTTGGGAGTTGGGGTGCACTGTGTTTCTGCCATGTCATTTGGAGGAGTACTTTTTTTCATCTGAATATTTTTGTACTCCTTGTCTGCAATCTTAGAGCAGCTCTGTTGGGGTGTTATGTGCTATTTTAGCCTTTGTCTCGCAGTTTCCTGCATCAGCAAAAATAGCTGATTGTAGGCAGTTAGCAATAGGTTGTAGGGAGGCTTACTTAAGTTGTCTGGCTCAAGAACATGGTCTTCTGATGGCACAGAGACGTTTACTTTCTTCACAATGGATGGCGCAGTTTGTGTGATGTGTGGGGTACCATGTCTCCCCCCTCTGGTGACAAGCCCGTGACTCAGAATACTGTGCATTGTTCCTTCCCTCGCACTCCACCTTGCTTCCAAGAGCCTCCCCTCTCCCACAAGAGGAGTCTTCCAACCCTGCCCCGCTGCAGCTGAGCTCCTCCAGCCCCTTCTTTTGTGTCCCAATGGCAGTTTCTATGGCCCATGAGGTCACAGACCTTGCTTGGAGTATATCCTCTTAGAGGGTGACATTGTCCTCTGTGCTGTGCCACTGTGAGAACACTCCACCTGACTTTCACTCCTCCTGATTCTTCAGCAATGGCCCTAAGGGTTTGCGACAATCACTTCCCCACATTTGTGTAAGTTTGTGTAAGTTGAGTTGTATAATGTTGCACTTTCGTGTGATATTCTGTCTACTGATTGAGTGGTACACGGGAATTCTGGGTGGTTTTATTTTCTTTCCTTGTTCATCTATGCAGGCTTTGCAGAACACATGTTGAAAGATGCATATGTACTAAATGCTTAGAACACTAAGCCTCCATGTATTTTTCTTTGTATTCTGTGGTGTTTTAATGTAAATACAGTTGTGTATTTCAAGTTTTAAAATTTAATATTGCAGTATAATTGTAACTTTCCTCTCTTTTCTGCAGTTTGCTTTTTATATTAACTCTTTAGTTCTTCTGGAATTATTGTGGATTTTGGCTTATTTTTCTAGATCTTCTATTCTTGCCTGTTGGCTCAGTCAAACATAAGGAATCATGGTCTAGTTTACTTATAAAAAAGGACAGATGTGTAGAGAAATGGGGCAAGCTAGGGCCTGGCCCAAATGCAGTCCGTGTAACCAGTGCTTTTTGAAGAACAAAATGGGCTGGGCCAGGGGAAGGTTTGATCGCAATTTTCTCAGAGAAAGTTGCCTTGCCAGTTTCTTTGCCCCTGATTGCTCACTTCTGAGTTGTTTGAGTTCCCATTGCCCTCCAACTCCAGCATTGGGTTCCTCAGAAGAGCTTTATACAGAGTCACAGCCTTAGTACCTGCTTAGATACAAAGTCTCTAGTCAGGCTTCTTCTCCAGAGTATCTGCTTCATTGACTCCTGGGAAGTCAGCTGGAGCCCCACCCAGAGAGGCTTTCAGGAGTTGTTCATCCCCTTAGAAAGCTCTGTCTTGAGATCACAAGAATTGTTGCATCAAATGCAGTTTATTTTTCTTTTTATGCAAGGAAGGAAAGGGCCTAGATAGACCTGAGCTTAGGGAGCACTTGTGAACTGCGCAGCTTCTAGGACGCCTGACTCAGTAACATCTTGGGGCCTTGCCATTTTGTCCAAGAGGTGAGGAAGGAAGGCTGCCAGTGCTGGCCTCTTAAATGCATATTTGGTGAGTATATTCCACAACAGCCACCTCAATAGCTGCATGTGCTGGCCCACAAAGCCCTTTTGGACAGTCTGGTTTTATGAATCTAATTCAAAACCTGGGCAGTAAATTCCAAAAGTCTCACTGGAGTCCTGTAAATGAACTTGTTTACAATTGTTGCCCATTGTACATCCATGGAATGCAAAGAAAGCAAACAAGGACAAGGGGACCTGACAGTTGCGTGAAGTCACCCTCCTGGGAGGAAGGCCTGCCCTGGTGCTCCTTGCCCCGGGCCGTGGACCCAGCCCATCACAGGACCCAGAAGGTTGACCGTGGTCTGCCCACGCAATCTTCCCAGCCTCACGAGCATCCCAGCTTGCTTGTGCCAGGCACCAGCTCCACCACCTCTGTTCAGTGTCTCCCTGCCCCAGCTTCCTCCCAGCACAGGAGGTTTGCAGATGCCATTCCTGCTCCCTTGAATGTACTTATTTTATTCCTTTTTGAAGTTATTGCTTAGATGTCACTGAGACCCAGGGCAAAAGTCACTTCAGAGAAATTTTCAGACGGCCCTGTTACACATCCTCATAGCAATTGGCACTGCCAGGGTATTTCTTATAGCTGTAATTTTACATCCTTTATCACATCTTTGACTAATATTGTTCTCTTCCCACCCTCATTAGACTCTCTCTGAATGTTGGCACCATTTATTTTTGCCAAGCATTGAATTTCACTTGCTTAGATAAAGACTGACTCATGGGAGAGCTGAGTAAAATTTCGATTATATACTTAAGTAATTCAATTAACATAAAGCAACAAACAAGGGCTAAATATCCGAAATGAAGCAACCATTGGACAACCATTAGGCAGATGCACAGGTGGCTGATGTTTTGAAGTCATCCATTAGAAGTGACTCAGTTAGATGGAGGCCCGAGAGACAGATGGAATAACCAAGAGGGCAAGTTGCGGAAGAAGGTTGCAGGAAACATGATAAAAAATTCAGAGCTCCTCGTTGGCAGTGTCCGGAAGCAGTGTTTATTTCTAGTCACAGCACTGCTGTGAGGAGTTGAAAGACACAGGAGGAGAGGCATCAGGGAAGGGCAGCCTGGATGATCCCAGATCAAATGTCAAGCAGCTCAGAGAAAATTTAGAGACTTACAGGAGCAGTCAAGAGGACTTAGAGGAGATGTAATGACATATTCAAAGCTCAGTGCCCGCATGCGATAATGTCACCTCTTTCATTTTAGCAAATACCTGTTTACTTAGCATAAATCCTACAGTGGAGGTCTGGGTAACTCAAAGCAAATATATCAGGTGTTTTTATTTTTGAAAGGAACCAGAGGACCTAAAAGCATAAGGCTGTGTGTGGCTTTCAAGTTTCTGTTTAAGGAGAATGCATTGTTGTTTTGGTAAATGAATCATCTACTCTCTGTTGTGTGCACATATATATACATTTGTTTCAAGAAAAGCATTTTTTAAAAGCATGTAATAAAAATATAGTTTTAATTTGAAGCTTTTAAGCCAGAATACCATATATTCATCTTTGCGTTTTAATCAACCTCTTCATTGTCGGAAAGAAACAGAAATATGGTGGATGTTTTCCACTCATTAGTGTACTCTATTGACTTTGAAGGTGAAGGGAGATTTAGAATTCCTTGCTGTTTACCAACAGCAGGAAAGGAAATAGCTTAGCATTGACTGTTTATAAGTGGTTTCTGTTATATGTCATACTGGTGCAGAGATGGAATTGGCCTCTTCAAGCATAGTTCCTGAGATGAATCCCTTCCAGCCAGTGGAAAATTTGTGCATTGTATCATTAGAGGCCTTTGTGAAAGACATGGTAAGAACAGAAAAGGCTACTACAGTACTTCTCAAAAGTCGGTGAATACTGTATGTCCTTTGCACCCCACACCATGCCTTCACTTGTGGGAGGAAGAAAAAATCCTCAGAAAGATGCACACAACCCAATCTCCAGGCCCTGAATGCCCTACTGCACCCTACTAAAGTGGACTTCACAAATGGGATCATAGTTAGGGGCCTTGAGATGGGAAAGCATCCTCTATTTTATTTTATTTATTTTTTTTTTTTTAGCAGAACCAGGAATTAAACTCAGACCCTTGCGCTTGCCAGGGAAACACTTATTCTACTGAGCCATCTCCCCAGCCCCCATCCTCCATAATTTAGATGAGCTCAACCTCATCATAGTGTTATAGAAAACAGACTAAACCGAAAAATAAATGATGCTGAGGTTTAGGAGGGAGTTTATTCCACCAACGGGTTGTAGTGGGATATCCCCCAAAGAGTCAGAGCACCACCTTAAGGGGGGAGTCTCAACAGGAGATCAAGGGGAGGTGCAAAGGTAGATTTGGTAGATTGTGCTTAATGGGTTGGTTGACCTCATGGGTTGCTTACAGAGTTGCTAAGGTTGCTAAATATCCCAAGCTACATTATAAGGCCATTAGTTAAACAAGAATAGGCTACTCAAAGGAATAAATGTCCCATTATCTGACTTTTCTGCTCCTGTCTGTCTGGTTTTGGTGGGCATTCTTGGAACATTTTATTTAAGAATTTATTTCCCTTTCAGTCCTTTTCTTTTATATACATATATATTAAGTACAGGATCTATAGGGTCTCACTACACAGATCAGACTCATAGTGATCCTTCTGTTTTCAGCCTCCTAAGCACTGGGATTACAGGTGCACGCCACCACTGTCAGTCTCAATCACTGTCTCAGAACACCCAGGGGCAGAGCCAACATGGTAGTCCCTTTCAATACTTGTCCTCAAAAAGGGAGCCATTCTCATTAAAATCAGAATCGAAGAATGATGCAGCTAGAAATCTGGTGTTAATGAATGTTTGATAAGGTTTTATGTTATACTGTACATTTATTGGAGTGATCATATTATTTTTCATTTTTTATTGTTAAAAGGTAAATTATGTTTGACAGTTAAACCAACCATGTATTACTGAAATAAACTAAACTTAATTTGACAGTGATGTGTGCATACATGTCTTGTCTTTTTGAGACAAGGTCTTGCTATGTAGTTCAGGCTGTGTATACATGTGTGCATGTGTGTGTCACTGGATTCAGTTGCTAGTATTATATTCATGATCAGGATTTTTATATTTTTATAGGCTTTAAAGGTAGTTTTATATATTTTTATGTTCAAAAATGAAATTGTCTCCTCATTGTTATGCTAGCTTTATAAATCAAGTTGAAGATTGACATACCCCTGTTCTGCATAAGAAGATAATTTCTTCACATGTCTAAGAAAAATAATTTAGGCTTATAATTTCCTTATGGAAAAGTTTTAAATTTGAACTTCATTTTCTTTTTGCTTATGTCAATTTTCATAAGTTGTGTTTTTCTAACACTGCTCCCATAATACCCTTAGTACATAGTACCCTTAGTTAATTAGTGTCTATATCACCTCTGTCATATCTCTCCCAACATTATTAATTTTATTAGTCATTTCAGAAAAACAACTGCTAATACCCTCTTGCATATTTATTTACTATTTGCTTAATCCTGTTCTTTATTATTTGCTTTTCAGAAATTTTTTATTATTAATTTTATTGAGAAAAAGCAATGAGAGCTTCAAAACAGGTTACTAGTAGGACAGTTACAATAATTAATACATTGCATATTGTTGTTTTCATAGTAGTTATTCATAGTGCAAGATGCAGACATGCTATCTTGTCCAGCCACTATTAGTACAAATCTTTTTCATTGAACTAAGAAAAAGTAGCTATATATCTATCCTATTTTGTATTTATAGATATATATATTTTTTCATTACAAAATAGTCCTTCATTTATATACCCATTTTTGTTGTTTGAAATTTCATTGGATGGAATTTACAGTTCTTTTAAAATATTAAAATGGATAATATGAACTAACAAATTTCTCCAAAG
>PVKA01030140.1:0-27596 GCA_004027165.1 Ctenomys sociabilis
TCTTCTCTCTTCTCCCTTCCCCTCTCCTCATCTCTGTTCTCCCCCCTTCCTCTCCTCCTTTCCCTTCCCCACCCTTTCCTCCTCCTTCTCTTGCCCCCTTCTCCCTCCTTCACCCCTTTCTTGAATTCAAGACAAGTAAAAAAATCTAAACATATTGAAGCCTATTAAGATGCTCAGGCAGCAAAGATAAAAAATACAACTAAAAACACAGAAGAAATCTCTGAGAACTGTTTCAGAAAGAGGCAAGAAGGAAGGCGGCTATTCTCCCCACTATACCCCCAACGCAAGAGGCAAGGAGGACGGGACCGCTGCATCTGGAGCTGGGGGATAAACCGCGATGCGTCTTTTATTGCAAGCTTTGAAGTAAATACTACATATTTATATCACACGTTAATTTCTTACTACAGAGCCAAACCTGTCATTTTGATTTTGTATAGAAAGGAAACGCAGGTGATATTAGACACATTAACCAGATCCAAGCAGCCACTTGGCAGTATCTATTTCAAAATATAATGTTTTGCATGACAAGTATCCACAATATCAACCGCTTAATCGAAGTAAAATGTGGATAACGATGAAACATGGTTGATCAAAAATACACCAGAGTGACAGTTCTGCAGTTGGTCTTGGGCGCTTGATGGATCCTGAGGCTTTGACCAAGCGCCAGGTGCATGTTGCCCAGCAGGATGGACTGTGGAACAGAGTGGTGGGCTGCCGAAGCCCAGGCCAGGCTCTCTTGCAGCATAGTGTGCTGGGGACCCCAATGGCTCCGGCACCACAGATAGGCCCGGGAACAAATGCTGGCCCGAACTGTGTGCTCAGGTGTGCAGGGAGTGGCCTCTGCCCACGTGTGCAGGGAAGGGAGGCAGGAACAGGACATGGGAGGGGCTGGACTCCTAGTCCTCTGGCTCTGGGGCCCCTGAGAAAAGTCGGACCACGCTGAATGCCTGCTTCCCAGAGCTCCGGAGCTCTGTTTGCCAGGACAGCACATTCCAGCCCACTGCATGCAGCTCAGTGACTGCGGAGATCCTGTTGCAGGAAAGTCTGCTTAAAAAGGGCAGAGGCTCCAGCTCAGCATGAGGTGCCTGGGGTATGCTGCACAGTTGGCAGTGCCTCTAGAGAAGAAGGAAAAAGGAGAAACAGGAGGAGGAGCAGGAGGAGGAGGAGGAGGAGGAAGAAAATGAGGCCAAGAAGAAGGAGGAGGAGAAGGAGAAGGAGGGCAAGAAGAGAAAAGAAAGGGGAGGGCCGGGGAGGGGGCAGAATGCAGCTGGTCCCAGCGGCTTCCCGGCCAGGCTGGCCCTGGGCGCTGCCTAGAATGATCAGCGGCAGCAGTGGCAGTGGGGAGGTGACTGTGGGCAGCAGTGAGTTGATCGGTGTGGACGCGGCGAGGAGGCGTGGACGCCGAGCCCAGGCGGCAAAGACCATCCTGGAACGCAACACGCAGGTGCTCTAGTGCACCGTCCTCCGCAGGGAAGGACCCTCGACTGTGCCGGGTGAGCACTTTCGGTGACCCTGAGGCTTGCTGTTTAGAGATCACCCGGAGCTGTGACAAAGCTAAGGCTTCAACTTGTGTACCAGCGAGTGAGTCCTAATTGCAGACTCCAGGACACTATGAAGCTATAGCTAGAAAATTATGAACCACCGGGGCCTGGTGGACCCCACCCTGGTGGTCTGATTGCATGCGTTGCTTAGGGTTTCAGAGCTGACTGAATTCAATCTGCAATCAAAAGTCCTTGCTGGCACACACAGAGCTGTCATTTGGGTCTTCTCCAGTTGTCTTCTTTAACCCACACATATTTGTAACAAGACAGCATCAGAGAACATGACAGCAAGCAGGGCAAGGGCAGTGGGCATCAGGGTCAGTGTGGCTGCCATGCCAGACATCGCCTTCTTCTCAGACTATGACGGGAACGCTCTGGGCTGCCGTTACAAACCCGTGTGTGGGTGCCTCCCTGCACAAGAAGGTCTTTTCTCAGAGGCATCGAGGCCGGGTGTCACAGACCAGGTGTCCCGGCTCTCCTGCACACCTTCCTTCCTGGGTGTGTGCCATGGTTCGGCTTGCACGCTCAGCTTGCACATGCCCTGACGCTGTCTGGCTCCTATGGAGCCAGCTGTTGGCCTTCAATGGACCAAGTCACTGATGGAGATGCCTGTCTTCTACCAAAGCCCCCCTGCAAGGCACGGTAGTTAGGACGCAGTGTGCATGTTCCCAAGCAGCGCTGGTGCCTGGGCAGTGTGCTGATGCCTCGTAGGGCAGGGCCACATGCTTGGACAGAGCAGTGTGCATCACCAGGACGCAGCATGTGAGAGAGCGCATGCCCACAGTAGAAGGACGCCTGCACTGCCGAGGGGCCTGGTGACGCTGGAGGGGCAGAGCTAGGTTCTTATCCACTGGGACTAGGGCCTGCTTCAGCGCATGGATTATCACATAATCTGCTGCCCAAATGTTGGGCCTGGTGGCAGAGCGAAGCTGAAAGGAGTTCTAGCAAGACACTCAGCTTCTGCTTGGCTAAGTGCTGACTTCAATTAGAAAACAGCCTTAGCAAAGGGACCTCAGGAAACTTATCTTGATGAGTGCAGTTGCTGTAGTGTGTTTTCTTCATTAATTTTTAATTTATTTGCACCCAAAATATAAATAAAGAGGATGCATTTCTTCAGTATACTTAGTAACTGTTTAGTAACTATTTGATGAACACAGCAAACATTCCAAACTCATCAGGCCACATGGGACAACTCAGTAGATATTGTTAACCCTCTTTTCTTTGATAAAAGGGGAAAAACGAGAAAGCAGCAGAGGAACAAGTGAGCTTGGACACGAGGAGAATTGAGCAGCACAAGGCAGAGGCTGTGGCTCCTGCTGCACCCTGGCAGTCACCTGACTGGGACCCAAACACTGAGTCAGGGGCTTGGCAATTGGACGCCGGCCGTCACTCCTTAAGGAAGGCACTAATGTCCACTGCCACCCAGCCCACTCGTGTACGCAAGGTGGTGGAAACACGGCCCAGACCCACTGAAGGCCCATGTGTTCCTTGTGTGCTTCTCAAGAATGATCAGACGCATACTCCATTTGATCCACAGGTGCCCCAGGGCATCCACACTGCTAAACTGGCCTCTGCTCCCCAGGAGGCTCCTGAAGTGCATGTAGCTCTGGAGGTGCTCCAAAGTGGAGGGGGCCAAAAGCGAGAGTTCGGGGACAACGGATGAAGGTGTGGACAGCAGGAAGGGAGGGGTTCTGCCGGAGAGTGGTGGAGAAAGTGAGAAACGGCCTCAGCTGGGGGACACCGCTGTGCGTCAGGTTGGGGCCAGTGTGCCTGCTGCAAGGGAAGGTGCATCTCCAGTGAGACTGCCTGCAGCTGCTGCCAAGAGGGAAAAGAAAGCCCTTGTGATGGGTTCAGGGGAGTTGGTGGCCCGTGGGTCTCTGCCTCTCTGCCCTGGTCCATGGCAGGTTCAGCATGGGCAACAAGCAGTCACTCAGTCCTTTGTGCTCATGCCCAACTGTCCCTTCCCGCTCTTGGGCTGAGATCTTCTTTGCAAGCTACGAGTCCAAATCTCTTTTACCCCTCAGAAAACATTTTAAGTACAGCAGGAAAATCCCTACTCAATGCTCCTGTTTTCCCATGCAGGAGAAATGTCACCTTTGAGGCTCCAGTAGTGGAGGGCAAACTGGGGGCCAAGCTGCCCGTCCTTTTGGGAATCCACATTCCCTCAGGTCTGGCAGAAGACAGTCCTCCAGCGTTAGCAGCACATGTGCCGCAGAGGTTAGGGACCTGAGGGGCAGGCCAGGCCAGCTCACCTGGGGCAGTACTCAGGGGCTTTGGAGGCTAGGAGAGGGCTTAACCCCTTGTGCAGAGAGGGCTTAAGTAATTCAGAAAAAATAATATATAATTTTAATTTCTTATTAGAAAACACTTGGAGCTAAATAATTAATGATTGGGAAAATGCTGTTTTATACAAATGTATTTCTTTAACTAGAGCAAGTTCGTTATGGGTAGGTGAAACATCAAAGGGCATACTCCAGAGCATCACCAGTGAAACACGGCACCATTGCTGCTATCTTCAACTCTGCAGTAAGAATGAGGTATCCTAGGACATCTCTTTGTGGATGTGACAACAGTTTCCAGGTGCCACTTGAGCTGTAAACTTCTGAGGCACTTGTCTGTTCACAGCTTGGAAGCACATTTGGGTGCTGGGACACTGGGTCAAGGTCACTGTCGGCAGCTCAGCTTCCAGCGGGCCTGGACTGGCCTCTGGCCTGGTGCTGCTGCTCGGCCCATCTGCAGCACCTCTTCATTCTCTTACTCAGAGAGCAGGTGCGCAGAGGTAGGCATTCAGCAGGGGTCCCAGGACTGCCAAGCTGAGGGGCTGGATTCTAGGTATACTTTCTCCCAGAAAATTTGGAGCAACTATGGACCAAAACTGAAGTCTCCCAAGTGAATTGTCACTGTCATTACTGAGGAATTGTGTCACACTTCTAGGCTTGAAGGAGGCACCTGTGCAAACCACACAGAGCTGCTGGTTTCGGACCTCCCATTGAGTGTGAAGCTGCCTCTTTGGCCCTCTGCACTGTCCAGCAGCTTTTTGTCCTGGTCCAAATCATACCCATTGTCTAATTTCTTTGTGTCCCATCACAGAACTTGACCCCAGTGGGAGCAAAGTTGTGCCCAATCTACTCACAAATCCCGGTTGCCTAAGAGAGCTGACATGCAGCCTCAGAGTTGATTTTCAAATGGATAAACAGACCACACTTTAAGGAATGTGTCTTTTGTGGCTGAAACGTGAGGCTGAATCAGTCTGCTGTAGCTGCACAAGTGGTGTCTTTGCGCCCGTACTTCATAGCAGATGTCTAACAGGAAGTGGTTTATTTCATCAGGTTTTCTTTTTATCTGGATACCATAGCATATTTATTCATCTTCAGACATTATTCTGACTTCCATGTTTTCTGCCATGTACGTGTCCCAGCTCCCCACAATGATTGTAGCCATGTACAGCAAACGGGTACAAACAAAAATACAAATAAAAAAAAAAAATAGAGGAGGAAACGTCTTACCGGTGCCGGGTGCAGTGAACAGCATACAGACTGACCTGTAGAGATGAAGGCCGCAACGGGGCTGCTGCCCTGCTAGCAGCCATGGCGGAGGAAGGCGGGTGGGGCTGAGGAGTCGCGCCTGTGCATCACGGTATTGTCAGGACGTGAGGGTCGCCAAATGAAGCCCTGCATTTGATAAAATAAGTCAAATACCTCTCTCTAGTTTAAGTTACAACTTCCTTCTGGCTTTTGTAATTAAAGGCTGCATGAGCTGAGTGCCTCTGGGAGCCATCGATGTGTCGACGATCAGACTTCGGAAGAAAGCGTGAAGTTGGGGCAAACAGTGGCCTCCGTGTACTCTTAATGGTCCATTTGTTTTTTCTCATTTTCAGAGATTGAAAAGGGCGGGTGCGGTGACCCCGGAGTCCCTGCCTACGGGAAGCGGGCCGGCAGCAGTTTCCTGCACGGGGACACACTCACTTTCGAGTGCCAGGCAGCCTTCGAGCTGGTGGGCGAGAGAACCATCACCTGCCAGCAGAATAACCAGTGGTCGGGCAACAAGCCCAGCTGCGTGTGTGAGTGTCCCCGGGGAGCAGCGCGAAGAGGGGGCTCCCGACCCTCGGGGCGGCCCCGAGCCCCAGCCACCTGCGGGCTCGCTCGGGCTCGCTCCTGTCCGTTAGATCAGGTGGCCGAGTGTGTCCCGCTGGAGTGGCCGTCGCCCCGGCACGTCCTCCTCCAGAGCCCCTGATGAGCTTCTGGCCCACGCCCACACGGCTGTGGAGCTACTGTGACCCCTGCTGCCACACTGCTGCCACCTGAGTGGCGCTGCCTGTGGTTGCGGTGGCCAGCAGTAGTGAGGGTTTGGAATAAGGCCGCTCCCTCTCCAGTGTAGTGTTTTAACCTGGAGAGCGTTCACAGCCGGCTCACTAAGGATTTTTCAAAATTTTAAGATAAACATAGCAGAGGCTAGAAAGCACGTAGGAAAGCAAGTGCGACAAGGAGCAAAATCTTCCTCCCTGCGCTTCAGAAACTTGCTCCCTGGGAGCGAGACACGTGCACGTGGCTTCTCAAAGAGTACATTATTCAAAGTGAAATGCCTGGAAGACTTAAGTTTCTCAACTTGAGCATGGGCTGGTTTTCCCTGTCATTTATTATTTATCTTATCCTTATAAATAGGAAATATAGGGAAATATAGCTAACTTGAACAATTCATATTCAAGGGAAGTATAAGGTCATGCGGTGCAGCAGAAAAACAGGCTGAATTGTTCCTGTGACGCAGAAATGCATAATTCTGTGCCTGCGCTCCCCTGGTAGTAGGAGATGGTAACTGAAAATTATGATAATTGGCACACATTTTTAGCCAAATTGTTAGGGTAATTAAAACAGAATCAAGCCCATGCCCAAGTGTGCGCAAGCCCTGGCTGTACTGTGCTAGAAAATGGAACAGTTGATGTACAACTGGGCAAAGAGCCCCCAGAAGCCCCGCACCCGAGCTGTCCAGGGCTCGGGGGTCCCCTGTGCTCGGCACCCGGATGTGGGTGATGGCGTTTCCCTGTCTCCACAGTCTCCTGCTTCTTCAACTTCACGGCGTCCTCGGGCATCATTCTCTCGCCCAACTACCCGGAGGAGTACGGCAACAACATGAACTGCGTGTGGTTGATCATTGCCGAGCCAGGAAGCAGAATCCACCTCATCTTCAATGACTTTGACGTGGAGCCGCAGTTCGACTTCCTTGCGGTCAAAGACGACGCGGCTTCCGACATAACCGTCCTTGGCACTTTCTCCGGCAACGAGGTCCCAGCCCAGCTGGCCAGCAGTGGGCATGTAGTACGCCTGGAGTTCCAGTCGGATCACTCCACCACCGGCAGAGGGTTCAACATCACCTACACCAGTAAGTGGCTCAGCCACAGCCGGGTGCATGCGCAGCTGGGGCTCAGGGGCTCAGGGCTTGTGGGGTCACTGCTGATGTGACAGGAGTAGCCGGCTTCCCTTTATCTGGATATCCATGGGGATAACACAAAAGTGTGTGTGTGTGTGTGTGTGTGTCTGTGTCTGTGTGTCTGTGTGTGTGGGAGGCATTCACACCAGTGCTGAAGAACCAAGAGATGTCCTACTTTCATAAATCCTTAAAGCAAGTTGGTGGTCTGTCAGCACTTGTCTAAGAACAAAATTTGCATAAGGAAAAACAAGAAAATAGAAATGGAATTTTTGCTTGTATATATGTCAGTTACATGTCTTAAGTTTGAGTCTTGGACATCTCAATATCTGGGGATTTGGTATGCCTGGATTCTCTGGTTTCCTATGTATCTACTCGCCTTCTTTCCTTCCTTTTTCCCTTCCTTCTAGCCACCTAAATGCTGGTGCATTCGTCCACTGAACCTCCCCTTTGTCTCTTCATCCATCCATCTATGCATTCTTCCTCCTAATGACCCTGCATCCACCCATCCACCCATCCATCCATCCACCCATCCACTCATCTAACCATCCATCCATCCATCCATCCATCCATCTATCCACTCATTCATCCATCCATCCATCCTTAACTACCTTCCTTCCTTCCGTCATCCTTCCATCTACCTATATGCAGTGTGGTAAAAGCACAGAGGTTCAGAGGTCAAGGACTCTGATTACAATAGATAAAATGATTACAATACCCGCTTTTAGAGACATTAAGTGAATTTTGATGATTGATAACTTGTCTTTGCCTTAATTTCCACATTGTCCAAATAGATTTTATACAGTAACATGAGTTTAAATGCAATTAGAAGTAATAAAGCAAGATAATAATACCAATATTTGTAGTACTAATATATCATTTATCCAGGGCTCCTTTTAAGTTCTCTACTTAGAATTTGCTAGTAGTTATTTCAGCATTTATATAGCAACTCGGGGTCATAGCCTTACTATTCCTCACTCTGTAAATAAAGGTAAGAGAGCCTCTGTCATCAGATCCTGAGCCTAAGGACCAGGACTCATGCACTTCATCCCGTGTCTGTCCCCAGCAGGCAGGAGGCAGTGTTTTCCACACTGACAAGAGCTGTAGAGACAATGGTATCACCATTTACTCTCTTCCCCCACAGATGTTGATATCTCAGTGATTAAAAAAAAAATGTTTATCTAAGAAAGATGCGTAACTGAAATTTGGAGAAAAAAATTGCTCTATAAGTGCGTTCTACTCCTTTCTTTTAAGTACTTGAAACTGATGATCAGTATCTTTATTTTATGGTTTTTCTCTTTCGGTTTTCAGCATTTGGGCAAAATGAGTGTCACGACCCAGGCATCCCCGTCAATGGGCGGCGTTTTGGTGACAGGTTCCTCCTGGGAAGCTCAGTTTCCTTCCACTGTGATGATGGATTTGTGAAGACCCAGGGGTCGGAATCGATCACCTGCATCTTGCAGGATGGGAATGTGGTGTGGAGCTCCACCGTGCCACGCTGTGAAGGTGGGCCCTGGCCTCTGTGCCTGCACCCCGGTCCTTCATATACCTCTGAACAGCATCCGTGCTAGCTCCTAGGTGTCCACAGCGAGGGCAGCAAAGGGCCTCTAGCAAGAGACCTGTGTTCTTGCAGGTTGGAGACCAGGCAGGGGCTGGGCTGGTTCCTTCCAGCAACTCTGAAGAGTGGGCTGCAAAATAGATCTGCCTGTGGTCACAAGAGCTGTCATGCAGGGACCAGATGGCACAAGCACAGGTGACATCTTGGTTTGAGGTGAAGGCACACAATGTGTCAGTGTCTTAGGGTAATGACTTAAGAGACCTGGCAGGAATGTGATTCCCACGAAGGTGGGAATTGTGCTATCAGGAAATTTGTTCCTTTTGATCTGTTCCTACTTCCCGCTGTCTGAAGTCGACATGTGCTTCTTTTTAATGAGCAGGTAGAAGAGAATGGTGAGCAGGGGCGACACACTTGTTCAGAGTGCTTGGCTGTGTCCACACCATTCCCAGGATCCCCCTGGACCTCTCGGGGCAGAGGCCTTAAGCCCGAGCCCCACTGCAGCCCCTGCCCTGCCCCAGGCTGGCCCTGAAGCCAGGTGCCTTATCTCATGGAGCGCATCTGGCCAGGCCAGCTCTGTCTCGGTTGCCAACGCTGAAGACCAGATCGATGTCCTGTCTGCTTCTGTAAACCCTTACAGCAAGCTGGCAGCCTGCCGTCACTTGCCTTGGGTACAAAGGACAAGAAAACCACCGTGGCATTATGCTTTGCTCGATGTTAGTTGCATGTGCAAAATGCACAATCTGTACCTTTTACATTTTATGAGACATTAACAAATTGGGCCATTTTTCATCCTCTGTACATAAGGAAATATACACACAAGGTGTGTTCTAGTGTTGAGCCTAAGGGCGGAGCACACGAATCCTGTCTTTACACAGTGCTCCAGGCAAGCACATCACTGCTGACTGAAGCATGGATGCTTTTGTGAGAAACATGCTTTAAATAAATAGTCCTCTGCTCCTGTTCTGCCACTGTGGGCTTTACTAGGGAAGGCTGCTTACAGAGGCCTCAAGCCTGTGGGATGGGTCCCGGAGTGCAGCCTGTGCAGGAAAGACTTTCAGATGAGCCTGGCATACAAACCAGGAAGGGCACGCAGTAACTGGAAGGAAGCGCCCCTCCCGACCCCCAGCCCAGTGAGGCTAAACATCAGGATGGGCTGATCACAAACCCACACACAGCAGAGGAGATCCTGGTAAAAGATTCAGAAAGCTCTTCTTTGCCCGAGCAATACTCTGATGGAGCACCAACGTGTTCCAGGGGGCCTGGGCAGAGGTGGGACCAGCCCGACTGCCAGGTGACAAGTCCTGGAGAGAGACAGGATCCCAGCTCAGCACTGCATGAGCACATCACGGTCTCACTGCTCTCTGGGGACAACTCTGGCAGTTCCCTCCCCTGAGTGTCTTCATAAATATGTTTTAAAAGAAATACATGGTGAGTGTTGCTGCCTCATGCGGCTCAGGGAGCCACAAGCTCGCAAGGCATACGGCTCCACATCCTCATCCCCCCTTGACCACTTGACGTGGCACTGGGTGCATTTGTGAAGAATAAATGTCAGGAATCAATCCAGGACCCCGTGGCAGCCAGGACACTCATAGAAAGGATCCCTAGAGCTGTCCCAGAGAGTGGCGGAAGGGACGGCCTAGGTGTGCTCAGCAGTGGGCCAGGCACGCCAAGGTGAATGCTCGACAGTGTATGTGTCTTTGGTTGTAATACATTTTCACAAAAATTAAACATTCATGATGACTTTCGACCACACAGGGTAGAAAGAGCCTTGCCTCTCCCTGAAGGCCTGGATTGTCCTTTTCCTTTAGAGTCACTTCATCGTTGTCCCCTGAGCGAGCCTTATGATCAAAATAAATGTTGGTCACAGCAGGGACTGTATTCTGAGTAAAGTACAATTAAATACAATAGAAACTGAATCACAGTAAACTCATAAAAACAAATGAAAAGTCCACTCTAACTACTTATCTATTCAAGAGAAATCCCCAGCCTGAGCCCCTCGGGCCCTGCACCCACAGGGTGGGGCGTCCTTTCTACCAAAATCAGGGGAGGCCTGCAGAGCTTCCGAAAACAAACCCAAAACAGGGAAGCTGCAGCAGAGGTAAGTGCTGGGGACCAGGCAGGAGGGCTGACCCAGGAGCGCAGCAGCACTCAAATGCCCCACCCGCGGGAATGGGTGTCGGCCAGCAGCTCAGAGCAGTGCGAGCTCTCTGCCAGGGGGAGACAGACCTCACATGGCTGCACGCGAAGGAACAGGGAAGGAGAAGTGGTGTTGTGTTTAGGAATATGAATGACAAATGCCTATCATCTAAAAACAGTAAAAGTACGTATCTCCCAGCAGTGCAAGATTTTGTTTTGTTTCAATATGCTGTCATTCCAGAAGAATGGACAGAGGCCAAGTGGGTTTAGACCAGGGAGCGTGCCCCCCTTGCGCACTCTCCCCCACCTCTCTCTTGCTCTCTTCTCCCCTCTTCACCGTTTCCCAATCTTTTCCTATCCTCCTCTCCTTCTAGCCTCTAACCTGCTCCTTAGCTCTCTAGCTATTTGTGTTAGGATTTTCTAAAAATATAAAATCCTTACACAAAGCAAAACTAGAAAATTATCTATGAGGGAGAAGTAATTGTGTGTGGGTTTATCTTCAGAATTGGTGATCTTCTAACAAAACATTAGATTCCAAAATAATGGCCCAAAGGCATGCTCAGTTGCCAGGGTTCAATTCCCTGGCACCGCATGCCATGCTGGCCCTGCCCTGGGTGTGCTGAGCCAGCCACCATGACCAAGCCTGGTAGCAAATGCCTATAATCCCAGCTCTGGGGAGGCTGAAACAGGAGACTCACTATGAGTTTAAGCTACATAGTGAGACCCTATACCAGCACATAAAAGAATTAACAAAATAATGGCCCAAATGAGAAGTGGAAAATATAAAGTAGCACAAGAAGTATTTGAAAAAAGCCAGAGGGCTGAGAGTAGACAAGACCCGGTAGCAGAGCGGAGTGCAGTGTCCTCGGTCTCCCCAGCACGTGGAGCCCCCACCCCCATGTGGAGGGACTGTGATGGTGTCTTCCGTGCTCCTCTGACTGCTCCTGCCTGGGTGTCTCCCCACAGCGCCATGCGGTGGACATCTGACAGCTTCCAGCGGGGTCATCTTACCTCCCGGATGGCCAGGCTATTACAAAGATTCTTTGAACTGTGAATGGATCATCGAAGCAAAACCAGGACATTCCATCAAAATAACCTTCGACAGGTAAGGTGCAGCCTTTCCTCCGTTCTTCAGCTGAGGACTCGTGCCTTCCCTCTCATTATGCAAATGGGCCTACATCCTGAAGGACCCCGAGGATGCCCACATGCACGAGGCAGAGGCTCTGAGGGCCAGCCCTGTGCTTCCTGCAGCCTCCACCCACAGCTGGCTCTGCATCCCTGCTGCTGGGAGGAAGGGGTCCCGGGTGAGCTTGTCCCCAGCAGACGCCGTATCCCTCCCAGACGCGGTGCACAGTGGCTTGGGGAAACAGCTCCCCTTCCCTCCTGTCTTGTCCCTGCTCCTGCAGCAGCTCAGGAAAGACACCACAGATGGGGCGACAGGCGCTGGTGTGTGAGTCCCCGAAGGCTGCAGAGCTGGCGGCTGGCGAGTCCAGCAGGTGCACTGTCTGAGTCTCCAAGGAGCAGCGCTGCAAGGAGACTCCAGGGCTGAGCTTGTTGATAGTAACTTGACAACCTGGAGGACAAGAGAGCTACCTGAGCTCTGGGCGATAAGCCATTTTCCCATTTGGGTTACACTGAAATCGATTTTTGATTAAAAGCTAAAAATGGTTTGGAACAGCCATGTGCTATGAAACCTAAAGAGGCAGCCTCTGGTCCAAGTGCTAGCTACTGAATCACGCCGGACTTCTCTAAGGAGGTCTTTCTCAGCTGGATCATATCCTGAGTCTTAGTGTTGTATGATCTGGACATACATGAATGTCATTACATTACATGCTTTTGGCCCTTATAAATTTCCGAAAAATCAGTGATAGCCATAGTAAAAATATATTCTTAACAGAAGTCATGTTATCCTTAGTAATTATTTTTATTTGAAATTATGATTCATACTCTATTTTTTGTTGGATAATTACCTCAAGAGTGAAAATTTATCAAATCAATGGAACATTTTTGATTGACTTATGTGCTATAGGGTACATTCCTAAAAGTGATATTTGCCAATTGAAAAGCTCCATAAACATTCAGGATAATAAATGTTGCTTCTTATTAACATTTACTCTTTTTAATATTGGCCGAGGGGCTAAATGGGGCGCATGTGCTGCTCAGCGGAACTTGAGTCACTTAGCAAATAGCAGGTTTGTGTTCTCCCTGGCGCAGCCGGCTCTCAGTGCTGGACAGCTACGCTTGCCTAATTTCTGCCCATCTCATCTCTATAATGTAACTTCGGTGTGGTCGTTTGCAAAATTCCAGGCCTTGGTGACTCTTCTGCTGCGACAGCACCCAGCCCTTGACCACAGCCTTCTGGTCTGGGGCCAGCACAAGCCCCTGGGAGGGCCTCTTTGTCGTAGGTGCTAAAGCCTCCTCAAGGGCATGGTCATCACCTGTGCGCCAGGCACCACAGCACAAAGAGCCTTGAGAGCTTTCTGCCTCTTGGGTTGTAGCAGAGACCGCAAGCTCCCCGGGGTACACTCACCAGCGCTGGCTGCCACTTGAAAGGGAACTTGAGCGTGACCGGTCAGCTGCATGATTTCTGTCTATTCAGCCTGCTGGAATTGGAAACATGTGGAAAATCATGAACCCATTAGAGCAGGAATTAATATAGTGAAAGACAGTGCTGGCCTGGCACAAGTGCCTCAGCCCGCGACCCTGCTCTGTCCACATGGATTCTTCTCCTAGGAGCAGCACGGCTGAGCACCCTGGGCCACTCGGCAGAGCAGCATGCCGCCACGTGGTGGGGCTGTGAGGGGCACACCCCGCTCATACGGACAGGCAGCACCTCGGGTGTCATGCCTGCTTCCGTCGATACAGGAGCTCTGGTGCAGGAGAATGGGCAGCCTCCTGGCCCCCGCTCGGGGACCCAGGGCGCGGCGTGGGCAGAACTCAGGCTTTGGCTGTCTTTGGCACAGCACTACCAGTGAGCCAGAGGTCTGAGGGGCCTCAGCTGCTCCCAGAGAGCAAAGGCAGGCACGGAGAAGCCAGGTTAGCTCCTGCAGGATGAGCTGAGCCATTTAGGAAATTGTCTCAGTGCTGCAAATGGCTCCATCATTGTGCTGAAGAGCCCCCAAGAGGCTGCAGCTTTATACCAGTATAATTGCGGGCCAGACGCCCTACAAGCGTGAGGGCCCGTAGGCACTTTTGGGAAGCTGGCGGGAAGTTTCTAGTCATTAAACTGTTTTTTAGTATCTGAGATGGCAATTTGCTTGGGTTTATCCTCCTGCCCTGAAAGTGTTGGTGTAAATTGAAAAGGTGCAGGTTTTTCTAGGAAAAGCACCTAAATGTCATTGTGCATTTTGTCACTTTTTCTATTAGAACTCACTTGCTTTAGTATGTCCGTCTGAAGGTGTCGATAACTGTGTTAAAGAGCAGTTTGTGAAAAATGCCTGGAAAGTGCACAGTCATTGATTTTTCACTAATTGAGGGTTATTAACTGGGCAGATACTATTTATTTATCTGCCTGAGAAAACCAATCAGGTTCATGGTAGTTTTTGTTTCGGAACTGAATAGAGACCTTTGTTTGTAAAGATCTCCAATGTTGTAAGATAGTATTGTGTAAATTGGAAAGATTTGCAGTTCTGTTTCTTCCAGGATAAAAAACAAAACCAAAAACAACACTATCCTGTGACACAGGTCCCCGAAGTGCAAATGGGGTGTGATGCTAACGACCCTGCTCCCCTGACATCCATGGGGTTGAAGCTCCATGGGGCAGGCAGGAGAGAGTGGTCTCTGGGCTCAGGAAGCGTCTCCTCTGACATGATGCCTTTGCAGGTTCCAGACGGAAGTCAACTATGACACCCTGGAGGTCAGGGATGGCCCTGCCAGCTCGGCGCCCTTGATCGGAGAGTACCACGGCACACAGGCTCCGCAGTTCCTCATCAGCACAGGCAACTACATGTACCTACTCTTCAGCACGGACAGCAGCCGCGCCAGCGTGGGGTTCCTCATCCGCTACGAGAGTAAGTGGTCCAGGTGGGCACAAACATGTGTCCTCCTGCGCAGCCTGGGGGCTGGGGCGCGGCCTGACCCTGTCTGCCCACGTCCCGCACTCTGGATAGTGCTGCAGGTGCTCTCCTGGGGAGTATGTCAGCTATTTTCCTTTAACTAACTAAAACCATATAAGTTGCCTATTATAAAGCAAAATGATAAACTAATTTCCATGTAAGATAATTATAAGTTCTTATTTTTAGACAGGACTCTACTGCCCAGAGGGCTCTCTTTCAGCATTTGGAGGGGGCTTGCTGGTTGGGCGGTTGTAGTGCTTGGCAAATCTATGGGCCGAGGCTGAGCTTTCCACTCTGAAGAGAGCACAGATTTTAATGGAAATCAAATGCACCTACCCAGAGCCACTCTCCATGACCAAGAGTGTCCTCTGGCCATGTGTGGGCTGTGTTCAGCCTGATAGCCCAGACTTAAGCATTCCATCTCGTTCTCCAGTCCTCATGTGAGAGCCTGGCTCCGAGCTTCAGCACCTGAAATGCTGAGGCAGGTCCTTGCCACTCCACAGCCACAAGAAAGCACCTCTGCTGACAGGACCTCAGTGAGGCCCCTTGTCCTGGGAATAGTCCTGCGGTACTGAGCAGCAGTCATTTACAGATGAAACAGAGCATGGCAGATGCATCGTCTGCCTAAAAGCCTTTCTCTCAGAGGATGAGGAAGAGTGGTGGTTGCCATGGGAACCCAAGAAACATGCAGAGATCGTGCATGATTGTCAGGGTCCTTTGCTTTCAGAAACCTATCTCATAATAACATAAATTTTAAACTTTTTCTAATACATAATTTTACACATACACAATTTTATGAACGCACAGATGGGTTCCCCATCCACATTCTAGGTTTTCAATCTCTCCTTTCCCTGTCCATCTCCCCATGTCCTGCAAGACCAGTGAATCTTGGCCCACGCCTCTTGCCAGCTCACAACTGCTAGCCTGCTCCTGTGCTCACATTGCAGAACTGCACAGGCAGGGACCCATGCACACACACACACGCACACGCACACACACACATACACACGCACATGCACACGCATGCGCACACAGCTGTGAGGTGAGGGTGACAGGACCTGCAGTGCCCTATGCTGTAGCAAGAACATTGATATTCATGACTTCAAGATCCATTTCAAGCCTAATTCAAAGCCATGACTTATAATTCAGATACACATATATATGATATTTATTTAAAAGCAATATTTTTAAAATTTAAGAATAAGAAAATTCCAATTTTGACACCTTCTTCTGGTCTCCTTAAGTGCTCCTCACTTTTGGAGAAATCTCTGCACATTAAATAGCAAAGCATTGTTATTTCCAGCCCCACCCTCATTTTTGTGTGTTACTTTTTTTTTTTTTTTTTGGCAGAACCGGGAATTGAACTCAGGCCCTTGTACTTGCCAGGGAAGTGCTTATTACGCTGTGCCATCTCCCTGGGCCCTCATTATTTTTGGACCAGAACTTCCTAGCCCATTCTCATGCTCTTTGCTGTGAAAAGGCACACCATTCTGTGACACTACAGAGAAGATGCCCTTCCTTCTGAGTCCCACGGTTCTAGCCACATCCACTGCACCCCTCTTTCCTGTGTCTTGAAGAGATGGGAAATATTTACCTTTCATAGTCATTTTGGCTTTAGGGAAGCGCCAGACGCCGCGTGGTGGGAGATAGTGTGGCCAGGTGAGTCAGGACACCACATTTCTGTGGGCTGCCGTCTGGCGGCTATCACTCCTCAGCAGCCTTCCTAGACTTACAGAGCTGCTAGAGAACATGAGAAGTGAGCTGGGGACGAAGTGATTAATACTACTATAATCGTTTTAGACACTCCTCACGTCTTTGGATCCTGCCTGGATCTTCCAGAGCACCAAGCTTTAAACTTCTAGGGCTCCCCCTAGTGGCCCAGGCGTTGTTTGGACTCTTCTGGGGTAGAGCACTGAAATTGCACTGGAAAGACTCCCAAGAGGGAAAGCACAGCATACTTGGAAGCAGTAACTGACAGGCAGGGTGGGTTTGAGGAGAAGCCAGGACACCACCCAACCTGGAGACGGACACAACGGCCCTTGTACAGGGAGGTGCGGGAACAGCCTGGGTTGGTGCTTGGTGGTTTTAAGCCATATCACAAGCGGGTGATGTGTGGCCCCAGAGGCCCAGCACCGTGGGTCTCTCCTGTGAGAGCCTCCAGTGAGCCAGCTCAGGTGCCCGCTGATCGGGGCTGGGCTGGCAGAGATCTGAAACACCCAGGGCTTCAGGTGGCCCCGCGGGAGGGAGGGGAACTTGCTCTGGGAGTCGCAGAGCTCCCGCCCTGCTTGTGCCGTAGGAAGCTGCAGACCCCAAGCCCCAGTTCTGGACGAGTGGCCTCAGGGAGCCCGAGCCGGGCCCAGCGAGCTGGCATCTCGTGAGGCCTCAGGTTCCTCAGACGGAGCCAGCATGGGCCTGAGCTGGCGGCCCAGGACATGGGAGCCTGGGTGGAAGGGTAAGGCAGCACCAATAAAGGCTGGAGAGAGGAGGCAGTGAGCGGTGACTGGCCGTACCTCGCGTTGGCCTGCACCCATGGCCTCCTGAGGAGGACACACTGGTGCCCACAGGCAGGCAGTGTGCTAGCAATCCCTATGGCTCCAGCAGCCCCACCTCACACACGGGGTTTCTGCGACCCAGGAATGAGTTGAAGTTGAATTGTTTTTGACCACCTGAACATAGCAGACACAGATGTGCTGACGTGTGCTTGAATCCCCATGCCCAGAGGCTGAGGGAGGAGGAAGTTCAGTGCTTCAAAGGCACCAGCTCTGAATAAGTAAGTAAGTGTGTTAGTTTAGTGTAAAGGTGCTGGATTCACTCCATGATGTAGGTTTAAAATAATGATAATAATAATAATAATAATCCTTTGTGTTCCATCCTTCACTGCAGACCCTGGAAACCACGTTTGTGGTTCCCTGTCACCCTCAACCTGAGGCCAGCTAACCTGGGTGTTCTCCTGAGCACACTCAAAGCTCCCCAGGAGAGGCGTCCTCACTCAAAGCTCCCTTTTTACAACAGTGCCCTAAGCCAGCTGCTGCCCCATATAGCGGTCAGGCGGAGCCCCTCTCAGTTGGATCACAGCGAGTGGAGCCAGCTTCTGGTCTCCAGCAGTTCACCAGGCTGCAGTTCCCCTCTGTGTGCTGAGCTCCAGACAGTCTGGGCAGTCACCAAGCCCAGCACAGTCCTTGCCTGGGCCTCCTCCCCCAGCCGGCGGCTGCAGCAGCCTGGTTATGCGGCAGCAATTCATGATCCTTCCAGGCACTGTTCTGTTCATTGATTTCGAATGACCACTTTATAAAGAGGTATAAAAGAAATACATAGAATTCTCAAATGTGAGGCTTTCCATTTAATTATGGAGCATTACTTTAAAAGGCTTTTAGAAAAATTTGTAAATAGTACCTGAAGAAAAAATAACCATGAGATTGAATGCAATTAACCGGTACACTGTGATGTAAAAACACACGGCATAGAGGAGTGTATTTGGGGGAGCACAGGTGAGAGGCAGCACACTGCGCCGTGAGTATCCTGTGAGGCGATGCCTGCTTGTGGCCAGGAAGGGCAAGCGCTCAGAGCGTGTGCTAAGGGGCCTAGCAGAACCAGGCAGTTGTGCTCTCTGACTGTGTCTCTCTGCCTGCCTCTCTGTCTCTGTCTCTGTCTCTGTCTGTCTGTCTGTCTGTCTCTCTCTCTCTCTCTCTCTCTCTCTCTCTCTCACACACACACACACACACACATACACACACGGGAAGGGCCAGGAACTTTGCAAGGGCCTGAGCTTTATATCTCTGTAAACAATTGACCCTGACCCATTTACTGACTCTCTTGCCTGATTCCTCACCTACAGGAGGGAGGTGTAACCTCCAATCTGAAGCTAAGAGGCTGTGGAAATTGACAGCCCGACATCGTGTCCCCTTTACGACAGCAGTAAACATCTCATTCCTCGGCCTAGACAGCTACTGAGATTGATAACGAGCACAGAAGCCAGCTCAGTTCTGTGACATGCACAGCAACTAGCTGCACACGGGCTATGTTCATGATGATCGGCCTCCTGTGTTCACTAACAGCTCATTTATGGCCCCTTGCTTCACAAAGGTCAAATGCAGTGAAGCATGTTTATATCATCTGTGTGCAGAATTCCTACTCGCTTTAAGTTTCAATTAAGAAACAGTCGGAGCAGAATCTACATGCACTGCCAGTGCTGATGAAACCCAGTTCTGGTGCATGCACCAGGCCTCGTCCTAGTGCTCTGGGAGGCTGAACCAGGAGGTTGGCAAGTTTGAGCCCAGCCCGTCTCAAAATAAAACATAAAAAGGATGGAGATGAGCTCACTGCAAAGGCTGAGTTCACTCTTCCACCTCACACAAAGTAAAAACACAAGGAAATCCATTGGCCCTTGCTTTGCTGCATGCTGTCTGTGTGGGGGCCGGGAGGTGAACAGAGAAGCCCTGAGGAGAACTCAGGGAGACCTGAGGAGGTGCCCACAGCCAGCGTTCTGTGCTCAGCACTGACCGCACACCCTTGCTACCCAGGGCCTCCATGCCTGGCTGCCCTGCCAAGCTGTCCTTGAGGTTAGCACTGCGATTGCACCGGGTGCACCTTCTCCTCCTCCCCTGGAGCCCCAACAGCCAGCAATGCTGAGGGGCCGGAGGCCAGGACACTCCCAAAGCCAGTGTCCCAGGAGTAGAGTGACAGCCCCTCCGTTTACACATGTAGGATTCTGTACTCAGATCTGTGCTTTGATTTCCACTGGCTTTTGTTTGTTTTCTAACTGTAAACTCTGGGTGAGAAATGTCACTATTTCTAAGCTTCATTATAAATGCTGCTCACTGTTATGCTATTCTCACCCACCCATGAAGTTGTAGTCCCCATTACTGTTGTCAACCGCAGTGCATGGGACATAAAGCTGTTTGGTCACACAGGAAGCCACCTGAAGGTATGTGTGACGTGGGTGATATTTGCAGAAGCTGGATGTCTTAGTCAGGCTCCTCACTTGTGAGACACAAGACCCGAGACCTGCAACTTCACAAAGGAAAGATTTATTTCTTCTCACAGTTTATAGAGGTACAGTCCATAGACTCTGGCTGCAAGGCAGGGCGGCACAGAAGAGGGGCGAAGCAGAGGAGAAGCAGTCCATGGAAGGTTGTGGAAAGCAGAAATCCACCTAGGGATAAGGAGTCTGTGCCTTTGAAATTTGTGAGAATGAGGCAAACACCTCTCGTACATGAGAATGAGTGCTTGTTGGTCTTTGGAGCTTAGAATGATGGCTTAAGAAACACTCTTGGGAAAATAAAGCCCTGTAGTTCTCTAGCTTTGATTTCTCCATCATTCAGCCTTCTCCTGTGAAAATGACTCTATTGGCCTCACCAGTGCCAGCCACCGTGGGACTAAGGAGACACTGCTCCTTAGTGCAAGGCTTGGGCCCTCTGCTGACTCAGAACTGCCGAGAGTTCAGGAGTGGCCCGACCTCCTCTGGGGGTGAGGCCTGGCAACAGGGCCTCAGAGAGCTTTGGGGGATGTTGTAGCACAGTCATGGTTAGTACAAGGACAGCATGCAACACAGAGGCATCCGTGTGGTGGAGCCTGGGAGGGATCCCGGCACAGCCCAGGACTCAGAGCGTGCCGGGGCTGGGAGCTGCTGCAGGGTGATTCTCCAGCACTGGGAGCAGAGCCGGGCGGGACTCAGTCGGTGGTGGTGTCTCCACGGCGAGCTCGGTGCCCAGCTGCCCACCTCTTGCCCACTGTGAGTCCCCCGGATGCCTCTGATGCTCAGGAGGGCCCAGTTGGGCTCCCCCGGGACTGGGCTCTTGAAACCTCGTGGAGCAGTGGTGCCACAGTCCGCCTGGGCTCCCAGGCCTGTCGGGCCAGGCCTCACTGTACTGAGAAGGGAACACGGCTGGTCACTGCTAATTAGTTTTAAAAATCTCTGAGATTGTATTTTATGTATTTTACTTAGGGAGGGAAAGTATACTCACAAGTCACATCACTCAAATTCTTCACAGTAATATACTGGAGATCACAGGTGAGTATCTGATAGCCTAAATAGGAGAAACAGTGTAAGATTTTTTATTATTCCAGATCATAGTTCATGGTCCAAGCTTAATAAGTGTAAGGCGGAAAGAAAATCTTGCATTACAATGTAATTACATAACTTTATTTTGCACTTTTCCACATGTTTTAGCTTTGGTTAATTACAGCCATCTCCAAAGTGGCTCTCCTACGTGCAGATTATTGTATGGATTTACGAAATGCAATTTTAGAAAGTCAACTGCAGTGTAATTTTACATTGCAAGAGGTGTGTCTCTATTTAAGCATATGTACACAATGGCACCGTGTGATCACCCGGATGTTTTTTAATTATTATTTATGTATTTATTTTTGAGGCATTGAATTCAGGCCTTGTGCTTGCCTGGCAAGCACTTTACTGAGCCATCTCCCTGGCTTTATCTAACAGGAACGGAAAGGAGAAAAAGGAAAGGAATGAAAGTTCAGAGATTAAAAACTAAAGGGGGAAAACGTGGACTTTAATTGAGCTCCTTGTTTTACAATGAAGAGAAGTGAAATTCACAGAAGTCCGTGAATTTTTCAGGGGTGCAGTACTGAGACATCAGCGGGAAAATTGTACAAATTGGAGGGATTCCAATTCGAATTGGAAGGAATCCCTCCAATTTGAGCACAGGGTCGGCCGCTGAACCAGGACTTTTCTTTCCATGACTCGATAGCAGGACGCTCAAGCACGAGTTCAGTAACGCGTCCCCCCATTGCGTGTCTTCCCCGATCCGCTGCGTCTGGAGGGCTGTAGAGCTTGGTAGCGTGGGCTTGGTCCTCCGGTCCTGTGTTTTACTGTGCATCTAGGTGTGACCCTCGAGTCAGACTCCTGCCTCGACCCGGGCATCCCTGTGAACGGCCACCGGCACGGCAGTAACTTCGGCATCCGCTCCACTGTGACCTTCAGCTGCGACCCCGGGTACACCCTGAGTGACGATGAGCCCCTGGTCTGCGAGAGGAACCACCAGTGGAATCATGCATTGCCAAGCTGTGACGGTAGGTGGCGCTGACCGCGCAGGAGCATAGGGAGGCACAGACCTAGGTCCTTGGGGTGCTAAAGATCTCCCAGGTGTGATTTATCTGAACCTCTGTGAGCCCTATAGTGTTGCATACCGGGAGTCTGTGTTTTGTCCTCCACTGCACTCTCCGGCCTGGCCCCTCGCCTGTGCGGCTCTGTCAGGCTCACTCCTGTGCATGGTGTCCCTGCAGATGGGCCCGCGTGCATTCACACGTCCTGGGGCCAGGCCACTCTTCCTCCCATCGGGGCTGGAGTGTGGCCCTTCCCTTATGCGCACACAGCCTGTCTCCTGACTCTGGCCCCTCCGGAGCACTGCCGGGCTCCTGGGTCACAGACGCTCCCTTGGGGCTGGCCATGTCCTGACGTGCACCCACTCTGGGAGCCTCAGTGGTGCACAACATTCTCCGTTAGAGGGTGGCTGTGCCGCATCCAACCTCACACTGAAAGACACATGCTATTTGTATCATTTGCAAGAAAACTTTGAGCATTTTGCCTTTAGTCCGGAAAATAATCCACTCACTGTAAAATTGTTTCTATGGAAATTATGCATTGGCAAGTGGAAGTTGGATGTACCAATAGAAATTCCCATCTGCTTCAGTCCCAAAGATTGTAAGCATTTCTTTCGAAGCATTACATGTACATTTATTAAACATCTTGACTTCTTTAAGAATGCACTCACACGAGAGGGTTTCAGTAAGAATAACCTCAGCCGCAAACCACTAAAACCTGTTCCCTTCTGCCACCAAGTGTCATCTGAGCAGCAAACAGCATCTTCTCAGAGCAGGCAGATGGTGCAACTGGGCTAAAAAGCAGGAGGATCCTGACCAGCAGCTTGGGGCTCTGGGTTCTTGGAAACAGCAATGAGCACCCAGCCCCGTGTGTGCAGGGCCATTGGCTGGCAGGTGAAAGGTGGGCAGCAGAGAAGGCCCTGAGCATGAAAGGCAAAGGCCACCGGCCACTTCTGCCAGCTTGGTGGTGACGCTGAAGGTCACTCCCCTGGGAGGAGCCTGCTCAGGCATTTCTGGATGGCAGTTCTGGAATCGTCTCATCCCAGTATCAACTCCATATCTGCCCAGAGAGGAGGCAGAGGCCAAGTGTCACAAGAGAAAGAGCAGGGGATGCAGAATGACCAGGTGATGCGGCCTCCCACCGGTGAGGATGTCCACCTCCCAGGACAAACAGTGACAAGTGCTGCTGAGAGTGGAGAAGGGCAGCCGTCTCTGCCAAGGGTGGGTGTGGCGAGCAATCCCATAGCGCTGGAGTTCAATGTGGAGTTCTCGGGGAAGCAAAAGTGTACTGAGAGGCGACCCAGTAGCCCCACACTGTGCACATCCACACGAAGGCCATCAGCACTCTGCAGGCACAGCTGCAATCAGCGTCCACCGCAGCATAGTCACACAGGTGTGGGGCAGACCCCGATCCACCAGCAGACCAAAGCATGAAGGAAATGTGGTACACATGTGGCATGATGCCATTCAGCCACCAGAAGAACAGAACCCTAAGGCTGGGGGTGGTGGCATAGGACTGTGTGGCTGCGGCCGGAGATCACGGCCAGAGGACGGCCGGCTTGGAGTACAGAGGGAAGCCCTGTCTCAGAACACAAACAAAAGTGCAGCCTCCTGCCACGGATCAGCCTATGAGACATTACACAGGCGCCAGGTGCCAGGCACAGCAGGCCGGGCCTGCAGGTGCTCCGTGGTGTGAAGAATCTGGAGAAGCACATGAAGTAGTGGTCACCAGGGGCTGGAGGGGGGAAAAGGGGACAGGAGGGATGGACACTCAGTGGGTCTGAAGTTATAGCCAGATAAGAGGAATGACCCAGGCCCACCCTGGAACAGGGTGCCCACAGTGACAACCATGTCGGGTTACAGGATAGACGGGTTCAGAAGACGGTCTTCCGTGTTCTCCCCTCAAATTCTGAGAAACGTGTGAGGTTACAGACAGACTGCATCACTTTACTGGACCATGACGCTGTACATGTGCATCAGTATCATATGTGTTATTCACCATCACATGTTGCATGCACATATTTGCCACACTTCAGGGCTCCACACTAAAGCCAACCTTAGCAACGCCACTTGCCATTCACATGCCTCCACTCAGCTACACAGTAGCACAAAGTGCTTCAAAGCTCATGTACGACTGAAGGTGAATCAAGCATCTTACTGAACTTTTGCACATTTCCTAGAAAGCAAGCTCATCAGACAGAGCTACGGCGTACTGCTTACACGCAGGCTTCAGGGATGCAGGAAAGGCTGTGGTGTGTTTGTAGTAGCTTTTTCCTTTCCCAGTCGCCGCACTAGAGATAAAGTGGGACTCGGAACTGAGCACAGTAGACTGCTGGGTTTTCCTTGGCATGGACAGGTGACCCAGAAGAGTGTGGGGCCCTTGTCCCAGCTCTGGCTGCAGGCTTCCCACTCTTGCAGTGACCACAGAGCCAAGGAATTTCTCTGATCTGGAGAGAGCTGCACATCACCCGCTCCACCATAGTGGGACCTGATCTGGCCTCCATTCAGTGAGAGAGGAGGTGAGTGCGGCTGAGAGAGGCTCTGCCTGAATCCCCTGCGAGCACTAGTTCCAGTTTTGGACTGGATTTCTCTGCATGCACAGCAAGGCTCCATGGCATTGTGCATTACTCCCTGCCCACAGTTGGTGACCCAGCATCAGTCACTTGACACCCGTAACATTTCAGGACCGCTTTCCAGCTCCTCCTTCCTGTGCTTTGATGCCACGAGTGAGTGGTCGGCTTCCTCTGCGACCTCCACGTCTCCTCCTGCAGGACTTGCACCTTTCGTGATATCATGCCACACAGGTTACCCGTAACACTTACAGTCCTGGACGTACCAGAGAAATGTTCACAAATGGAACCAAGATTTTGAGGAATGCTTATTTTTTGCAAAATAAATGGTTTACAAACAGAAGCATTCATGAGCCATGGTGTTCCTGCATTGTCTTCCATTTTAAATGTATGGAAATTTGAAACTTAGATGTTTTAAGGGATTGGTAACATACATATTAGTTATTAGTTGTGCTACAATGGAGCAGGATTCAGAAATGATGAATTTGTGTTAAAAGTTATTAATAAATATAATTCCAGGAAATGTTAAGAGTTTGACATGAGAGTTTTAGTCCGTCACGGTTGGTTGTTTTCATTTAACTCAAAAAATTGCTCTCTTCGGCCTTTGAAATCTCAGACAATCTCTTAAATCCTATGAGGCTTTATGGCAACGAACCATCCATCAATAGGCTATTTAAACACCTAAAAATTCATGGCTTTTAGAAAGCAAAATAAAGCAGGGTAACTTAGATATTTTATGTCACTGAAAAGCAATAACTCTCAGCATCTCTCCGTCCTGGCAGCGCCGCGATGGTTCAGCTTGTACATCTTCACAGCCCAAGCTCTGGAGCACGAAGTGCAGGGAGCCGCCACCTGGCCCCACGCGCCCACAGTGAGGGCCCCGGGGCGGGGAACCTCCAGGACTCACGTTCCCTCTGTAGATAGGCCGGGACTCTTGCTCTTTCTGTGATCATTTGTCCAAGCACTTGCCTACCCAAGGCAGAAAAGTTACTTTATCAGCATACTACGAGCATTTGTTAAATTGCATAGAGAGATAAGTAGTTTATTAGACACAGGAAAAATGGCCGAGGGTGAAGAAAGGAAAACTGCTTCCTGAGGTGACATTCAGAGAGTGTCGTTGTGGGCCCGGGAGGACGTTTGGGACGTCGACGTCCCGGGAGATGGCCAGGGAGAGGGCGGGAGGAGGGAAGCGAGGAGGGTTGGGGGACGTGAGCCCTGCTGGGGAGGTGATGGGGTGCTCAGGGCTTGTTCCAGGCTCTTTTGAGGGTCTGAGATGAGGGGGCCTGGGCTGGGACTGCTCTTCTGCTGCCCGGCAGCGCCTCCTCACTACGGGCTCCAGAGCGCGAGCGGAAGTGACGTCAGCATCGGCTTAACTGCGTGAGTGCGGTCATTGACCCCTATGCAAAACAGAGATGCAGAGGGTCCTCGTGACTTTGTACGCTGTACGGAGCTATCCTCACAGTTATGACAAAGAGAAAGAAAAGGCAATGATAGACGAAGAGGGAAAGAAAGAAATCAGACGTGAGGTGCTGCGGTCTCCTCGAGGAAGTGTACAGGACCTCTGCGACTGGAAAAAAAAATGGGTCAGAAACGCTGCTTTCAAGAAGTGGCACTGGGGAGTGGACAGAGGTGTGGGTGAGGGGTGCTGTGGCTGCCTAAGAGACGGAGGGCACCAGGAATGTGCCTGCATCCAGCCGCAGTGCACACTCCATCTGGGTTCAGGTGAGAGGCCGCGCCGGAAACGGGGATCGGGAAGACCTCGCGCGCTACCTAAGAGCGGTGCGTCGCCCTGGGGTGAATGGTCCCGTGCAGGGAGAGGCCTCCTGGCTGCTCTTCTCCCAAGGCTGACCTCGGGGGACAGAGGATGTGGCCTGTGACAGGCCCCACAGTCAGCCTCACCCTTCTGCAGTCCGGGCGAGTGCTGCTTTGCCAATGACTTGTTAAATCCTTTGAATCAATTTCTGGGCCATGCTGCCTGCCTGAACTCCACTTTATCAGAAGCCTTTGGGCGGCTTAGGAGGTGTTGGGCTGCAGAAGGCGTGAGGACAGGACAGGGGGGCTGTTAATTCCAGCAAGCAGAGAAGCAGAGCAGGCTTTTGGACCCACTGAACCCAGGAAGCTCAGGGAGCAGGGCCCGAGAACTCTGGGTTAATACAGTTGCTCCCGGTCTTCCCGACTCCCTGCAGCTCCTACCCTGCACTCGGCTGTCCTCCCTGGAGCAGCCACCATGGCGCACACCAGGCTCCGCGGCCTGTAGTCTGCACCCGCCCCCCATGTTTCTGTTTGTTTTTCATGAGGATGTGCTGCAGCATTTGGAAAGCTAGAGTCTTGTTCTAAGAATAATCGCGCCTGATTATCAGAGGATTTTTAACCAATCTGTTTGCCTCCCCCTCTCTACTGTAAGCTTTGGTGTGCTGGAAACTTCCCTGTCTTATTTGTTAGTTGCCCACAAGTGACAGTGCTGGAAAGGGAGGCTCACACTCCTCCTGGGTAGGTGGCCGAGTGCAGGCTGAATATTCCTAACTTGGGCCGCGGCGGAGCTGGGACCCGGTCGCTGTGACACATGGGGATCTAGCCAGGGTCCCACTCCTCCTGTTTCTGCAGTTTCACTCCATGGGCAGTGTTTCTGTCAGTGTATCTGGGGTCTTTCCAGGTCAGCAGCGTAGATGGGAAAGTGAAATTCAAGAAATTTTAGCCTTAAGGAAACTTCCTGTGCTCATTGTAACTATCCAGAAAAGAGTGCATAGTGCAGAAGGAAATAGCTTCATGCAGTTCAAATTACGTGCAGCTACATGTGAGGCTGTCCTGGGGTGGCGCCCCACCTGGGGACGCAGCCAGGGCCCTCGTGAGCCCTGGAATGTAGCTCAGGGCATGGCGCTCTTTTCTCCTGTCTGCTCTTCAGTGTCAGATGAGAACGCTAGCTGAATCCTCAGTGCGGCCACCACCTCCTATGAAAGTCTACACTGAGCCTGCAGGTTCGCTCACAGCCTCCCTAGGGTGGGCTGAAGCTGTGCGGGGCTCACACACCTGGGGGCTGGGGTCAGCATGGGTGGGGCTCCCCAGAGGCCTCTTCCAACCTCCTCCCCCTGGTTGGTGACCCGGGGTCTGTGCCCTGAGCGTGGACAGTGTCACGTGGTCCAGCACACTCCCTCTCAGGCCTCTCCCCAGTCCATAGCCCAGTGACTTTCCTGGGTGACTTCAGGATGGAGGATGAACTAATGATGCTTGGATTGCATAATTTCTAAACATAGTT
>PVKA01030141.1:0-17164 GCA_004027165.1 Ctenomys sociabilis
GTTTCATGAGAAAGTCTTGGCAGATTTTCAGGTTTTGCCAAACTATAATTCTCCCTACTCCTACCCCTAGGACCTCACTGACCCTACACCACCCCAAAGGGCTCTGCAGTCAGAACCAGTTGGTCCCCTCCAGGCTTGCCCCAGGTAAGCCCCTCATTGTCCTGAATACAGGGTCTTTCCCTGTGGCTGAGTTCTAAGACTCCAGCTTGAACTCCCACCTCCTCATTCTGCTCTCTCCAGGTTCCCTCCCGCAGGGACCTGTGCAGCTTAGCCCTGGGAAGATGGAAGAGTCTGGACAGGGGCCCACAGGTGAGTAGGTGAGGGCATTTTTGCCTCATTCCCAGGGAGCTCATGGTGTCTTCCCTGATTTGGCAGGACTCTCAGCTCTGCCTTGCTTTGACTTCTCTGTTCACACAGGTCTACAGGCAACCTGTATAGGTCACGAGAGCACAGCAGCTGGCTCATCTCAACAACATTTTCCTTTGCCCCCTCCTGCTCGGTCTCGGCCCTATTCTTGCTCTGTCTGTGGAAAGAAGTTTTCACTCAAGCATCAGTTGGAGACGCACTACCGAGTCCACACAGGTACGGGCACCGTGCCCAGTGTAACTCCCTCTTCCCAATTCTGGCTTAATTCCCCCCAGTCGCCTTGTGCACCAATTATTTGACCCATCTTTACCCCTTCCTCTTTGGCCTCTCCATCCGCCCACCCTAGGAGAGAAACCCTTCTCCTGTAGCCTGTGTCCTCAGCGCTCCCGAGACTTCTCTGCCATGACCAAGCACCTGAGGACGCATGGGGCTGCTCCCTACTGCTGCCCTCTGTGCAGGGTGGGCTGCCCCAGCCTGGCCTCGATGCAGGCACATATGCGCAGCCACTCGCCCAGCCAGCTCCCGCCAGGATGGACCATTCGCTCCACTTTCCTCTACTCCTCCTCGAGGGAGTCCCGGGCCATGACCTCTCCCGGTCCCTTCTCTTCCACCACCTGAAATTATTTCGCCTCAGCCAAGAGTACAGTGTGTGAAAGGCGAGCCATCTCAACCTCTCTCTGAGCCGACACCGATACTGCTGTGGCCTAACAAAATTCTGTCGCAGAAGCATCGCAGGATAGGCACTGAGAAACCTCTCCGGAATAGCCAATGGCAGCAGAAGCTTGGGCCAGTTACCCCTTGTGAGGCCAGGACGCTGGCATTTGCTCCAGCGATCCACTGTAAAGGTTCTGTCGGTTGCATCACCATAATAAAGAGTTTCCGGTACTGTCTGGTCAGTACAGGAAAAGAAAGGCGAATCCAGACTTTACTCCGTGCTTGGAGACCCTCCAAGTCAAGTTTCTTGTCCTGTAGCGGCCCCTGGTGGTCGTGCGTCCGCTACAGGTCTGGCACCGTACACTTTTCTGGGGCGCCTGGTCCTTCTCCGGAGTCATTGAAAGACCTCGGAATCCTGGACAACTTCACAACAGGCCTAGGCTGGGGGTGGCGGGAGCTAGGGGACCTTCAGGACGCTGGCCCCCTCCACACCAATACCCAGAGCGCTGGCTACTCTTGGCGCGCCCGGCCCTGGGCTGGAGAGGAGCGCATGCTCCGTCCCACTTTCGGCCGTCTGCCTCTGAGCACCCATAAGATACGCCTCTCCGGCACCTTCTCTTCCTCCCGAGACAAACCACCTCAGGATCACGCCTGGGACTGAGACACCCCGTACGTCGTCCCATCCCCAGCCCGCGCCTCCGGATAGTGGCTGATTTCGTTTCCCAGCGTCAGCCGGCCGGGTTCTCAGGGTCCGAAGCCCGCAGCACCCTGGGAGCAGTAGTCCATGCTGGCCGCAGGCTTGGATCAGAACAATGGGAGGAGTCTAGGGCGAGGACCACACCTTCCCGAAACCCGGAACTGGCTTTCCTGGTGTTGGTCCGAGGCCTGAGGGTCCTGGCTCATGCACCCCAACTCCTGGCAGAAGGTGCGGGGCGCATAAACTACATTTCCCGAAGGGCCTTGCGGATCGTCCCGCCTCGGCCGCGACACTAGGTCTATGCTTTCCAGGTGCAGTCTGAGCGTGACGGCCGCCGGGCTCAGACTCCCGCTCCCGTGCTCCCTCGCGGCGGTGCTGTCTGTCGGCGCCGCAGCCGCCCCGCCTCACCCCTCCTCCGCGCCCCTCCCCCCGGCCTGCGCACGGGCCGCCCCTCCCCCCGCCTCCCCGGCCCCTCTCACGGTGCCAAGATGGCGGCGGCGGCGGGCGGCGGCAGTTGCCCTGGGCCTGGCTCCGCGCGGGGCCGCTTCCCAGGCCGGCCGCGGGGCTCCGGCGGGGGCGGGGGCCGCGGCGGACGGGGCAGCGGGGCCGAAAGAGTGCGGGTAGCTCTGCGGCGCGGTAGCGGTGCAGCGGGGCCAGGCGGAGCCGAGCCTGGGGAAGACACGGCCCTGCTCCGATTGCTGGGGCTCCGCCGGGGCCTGCGCCGGCTCCGCCGCCTGTGGGCCGGCCCGCGCCTTCAGCGGGGCCGGGGCCGGGGCCGGGGTCGCGGCTGGGGCCCGAGCCGGGGCTGCATGCCGGAGGAGGAAAGCAGTGACGGGGAATCCGACGATGAGGTGAGGCGGTCGGGGGCGTCCCCAGCGCAGGGTGGGGCGGAGGCCAGGGGCTTTACAGGGCTCAGGGTGGCCCCAAAGGGTAGCGTGGGAAGCGGCGACCTCAGTACTACTGCGCGGAGAAGTGGTCCTGGAAACAGACATGAAAGAAGGTGGGCTGCACGGAGCTTTGGGTGGATAGAGCTTCTGGAAGTGAAGAGAAGCCCCAGCTGTAGCTAGGCACTCGGCTCAAAGCAGGTCCTGCTGGTGTCTTGGGCTGATCTCTCTTGGTAGCAAAGGTAGGGCAATAGCGGCGAGTGGGTGAGGAGGCCACGGGGACTGCATGCCCAGCCGTGGCTGGTTGACAGCATCAGCATGGCTTTAGTGGGCCTGGACAAGAGGCGACTGGGCTCTTACCTGTGGACCGCCCTGCTGGGTCTCATAGTCTTGACACATTCGTCGTTTCACCAGTGCCTCCTCTCCTCAATCTATTAAAATAGGTAGAGTAGTGTAGGGCTGCTTCATGACACCCAGGTTAAGAAGGAATGACATGAAAAGGGAATTTTGAGTTGGGCAGGTCTGAGTTCAGCTCAGGGTTTATCCCTAGACCATCTGAAAAGGTAGGAAGATATGGCCCATATTGCTTAGGACAGTAACCACTGGAGAGCCCAGGGTGAATCCTAAAAAGGTAAACCATTTTATGTCCCACTGTTTTGGACTTGGGTGTCCTTACCAACAAACTATGATCTGAAAAGGTGTAAAGAAAGGTCCTGCTTTGTTATGAGTAAGAGTTGGCCCAAAATGTGGAGAGCTTATTGCCTGATCCAAGGAGATCCTGTTGTGTTTTCTTCTTGGCCAGCAAACTAGTGGTGGCTGTGCTGCTGTGGCCTGCACTGGGGAAGGGAGTTGAAAATGCCTTGTGCCTCCATCCCTGGGGAGAGACTGTTTTCTATTCCTTTCTTATGTTCCAGTTTTTTACTTTGTTTAGAATTAAGCAGGAGTACATTAAAAGGGAAGCTGGGCTATTCCTCAGTACCTGAGTCCCAGGTGGAATCAGGGCTTTGGCACTGACTGCTGTTTTTCCCCTCCACCCCTGGTCACCTAAATCAGGAGTTTCAGGGTTTTCATTCAGATGAAGATGTGGCCCCCAGTTCCCTGCGCTCTGCGCTCCGATCCCAGCGAGGTGAGTGATGGGGAAACTCTACCTCCATAGCTTTACAGGAATGTTATTCCCACCTCTTGTGTCAGCTCTCCCTGTTTAACTAGTCTCCATCAGTTACTGAGCGTGTCCTGTGTTCAGAGTCTAAGCTAGGTTGGGCTGTGGGAGAAATTAATAAGTGAGACTTAGTCCCCGCCCTCCCAATATACCTTCTTCACTCTGCAGGGCCAGCTTGACCTGTCTCCCCACACCTATTCTCCTTTTAGGTCGAGCCCCCCGAGGTCGGGGCCGCAAGCATAAGACGACCCCCCTTCCTCCTCGCCTAGCAGATGTGGCTCCTGCCCCCCCAAAGACCCCTGCCCGAAAACGGGGTGAGGAGGGCACAGAACGGATGGTGCAGGCACTGACTGAACTTCTCCGGCGGGCCCAGGCACCCCCAGCCCCCCGGAGCCGGGCATGTGAGCCATCCACCCCCCGTCGGTCTCGGGGACGGCCCCCAGGACGACCAGCAGGCCCCAGCCGGAAGAAGCAACAAACAGTAGTGGTAGCAGAAGCACCTGTGACAATCCCTAAACCTGAGCCCCCATCTCCTGTGGTTCCAATGAAACACCGAACTGGCAGCTGGAAGTGCAAGGAGGGGCCTGGCCCAGGACCTGGGACCCCCAAACGTGGAGGACAGTCTGGGAGAGGAGGCCGTGGGAGCAGGGGCAGAGGCCGAGGTGGCCTTCCCCTCATGATCAAGTTTGTTTCCAAGGCCAAAAAAGTAAAGATGGGACAGTTGTCCTTGGGACTGGAATCAGGTCAGGGTCAAGGTCGACCTGGGGAAAGCTGGCAGGATGACCCCCAAAGAAAAATTGGATCTGGACAGGGAGGGGATATTTGCTGGAAGAAGCTGGAGCAAAAGCTGGAAGAGGAGGGAGAAGAGAAGAAAGAAGAAAACAAGGAGGAAGGAGAGAAGGAAGAAAAAACTGTGGTTAAGAAAGAGTTGATACTAGCCAAGGAACAGGAAGAGGCAAAGCCACCATCACCGCCCCCTACTCCTCCAGCCCCTCTACCTCCTCCCCTCCCACCCCCCTCAGTATCTCCTCCACCTCCACTTTGCCCTTTACCACCCCCAGTGTCTCCTTCTCCCATGCCATCCCCTCCACCACCTTCAGCTCCAGAGGAGCAGCAAGAGGAGTCCCCTCCTCCTTCTGTCCCTACTACATGCTCCAGGAAGAGAGGCCGGCCTCCCCTGACTCCTAGCCAGCGTGCAGAGCGGGAAGCTGCTCGGGCAGGGCCAGAGGGCACCTCTCCTCCCACTCCAAGTCCCAGCACAACTACAGGAGGCCCTTTGGAAGACAGTCCTACTGCCGCCCCCAAAAGCACCACCTTCCTAAAGAACATCCGGCAGTTTATTATGCCTGTGGTGAGTGCCCGCTCCTCCCGTGTTATCAAGACACCCCGGCGATTTATGGATGAAGACCCTCCCAAGCCCCCAAAGGTGGAGGTCTCACCTATTCTTCGACCTTCCATAGCCACCTCCCCACTTGCTCCCCAGGAACCAGTACCAGCTCCTTCTCCACCACGTGCCCCAACCCCCCCATCTACTCCAGTCCCACTCCCTGAGAAGAGACGATCCATCCTAAGGGAACCCACATTTCGCTGGACCTCACTAACCCGGGAGCTACCCCCACCTCCCCCTGCCCCTCCCCCGGCACCATCCCCACCACCTGCCCCTGCCACCCCCTCCCGAAGGCCCCTGCTTCTTCGGGCTGCTCAGTTTACCCCAAGTGAAGCCCACCTGAAGATCTACGAATCGGTGCTTACTACTCCTCTTGGGGCTCCTGAAGCCCTTGAACCAGAACTGCTGCCTGCTGATGACTCTCCAGCTGAGCCTGAGCCTCGGGCAGTGGGCCGCACCAACCACCTCAGCCTGCCTCGATTTGCCCCTGTGGTCCCCACGCCTGTTAAGGCTGAGGTGCCTCCACATGGGGCTCCAGCTCAGAACAGTGGGCAGCAACCTCAGGCTCAGCTACAGCAGCCTCTACAGACCTTGCAGACCCAGCTCTTGCCCCAGACATTGCCGCCACAGCAACCACAAGTGCAGCCACAGTTACAGCTACAGCAACAACAAGCACCACCACATGTACCACCACTAGAAAAGGCACGGATTGCAGGTTTGGGTTCCCTGCCGCTGTCTGGAGTGGAGGAGAAAATGTTCAGCCTCCTTAAGAGAGCCAAGGTGCAGCTATTCAAGATCGACCAACAGCAGCAACAGAAGGTGGCGGCGTCAATACCGGTGAGCATGGTGTTTTGGTCAGACCTTTGTAACAGTCCATCCAGCGGCCTCCCTAAATGCTCTCTAGCATCTCAGGAAACCCTCAGAATTAGTCCTTTTCTGTGCTTCCCCATTCCATCCCTTCCCTGTGCTATTCCTGTCCCCATCTGTCCTCACTTTCCAGCCCATGACCCTGTCTATTCCCCTGCCAGCCAAGCCCTGGAGGGCAGATGGAGGAGGCCGTGGGGACTGTCAAGCAGACCCTAGACAGAGGCTGTGTCAGGTCTGAAGATGAATCTGTGGAAGCTAAGAGAGAGCGAGCCTCGGTATGTGGTAGACTCTGAGGGCCCTTTGAAGCAGACTGGCAACAGGAGTTCAGGGGACAACTCCCTACATATATCCCTGGTTTCTCTTCTCCCAGGGCCCTGAGTCCCCTGTGCAAGGCCCCCGCATCAAGCATGTTTGCCGTCATGCTGCTGTGGCCCTGGGTCAGGCCCGGGCCATGGTACCTGAAGATGTCCCCCGCCTCAGTGCCCTCCCTCTCCGGGATCGGCAGGACCTCACCACAGAGGGTAGGGACTGTGTTGATGGAGAGGCTTGAGAGCCTTGTCAGGTTTGGAATTGAGCAGTTGTACCAGTAGCCTAGGAGAAGGGGAGCTGAGTTGGGGGTGATGGTCAAGTGGCAAGTGGATTGGAATGCTAGGTTTTTGATAAAGCAGATTGGCTATAGATACCTCGAACCTGTCAGTTCTAGGTATGAGGGGAACAGTGGAGGCCAGAGGGCTTGAGGTCTGAAGGAGAGCAGGGAAATGAGGTAGGATGTTTGGTGGCCTTGAGGCTCCCATTTCCTCACTCTCTGGTACAATAGATACGTCCTCTGCATCTGAGACGGAAAGTGTCCCATCCCAGTCCCAGAGAGAAAAAGTGGAATCAGCAGATCCTGGAGGAGACTTGGAGCCTGCAGGGTCTGGAGGGGTTCTGGCCCATACACCCCGGCGCTCACTGCCCTCCCACCATGGCAAGAAGATGCGTATGGCCCGGTGTGGACACTGTCGGGGCTGCCTGCGTGTACAGGACTGTGGGTCTTGTGTCAACTGCCTGGACAAGCCTAAGTTTGGGGGTCCCAACACCAAGAAGCAGTGCTGTGTGTGAGTAGCTGGGATGTGGCTTCTTGGCTGCCTGGGGTTGTCAGTTGCCAGGCCTCCTGCCCCAGCCCCTCCCTCTACTGCCCAACCAGAACAGTGGGATTGGCATCCTTGTGGAGAGCTTCCTCTCTTCCCCTAGACCACCAGTCCCCTACCCTGGTGACGTGCTGCTCCCCTCCCCAGATACCGGAAGTGTGACAAGATAGAGGCTCGGAAGATGGAACGGCTGGCAAAAAAAGGTAACAAGGTTTTGAAAAACATTGCTTATGTGGATTTGTGGTATGGAAGAAGCCACTTATCTTTGCGTCCCCCCCCCCCCCCTGTAGTTCTTTTTGTTTCCTGTTGTATCTTTTATTTGTCTTTTTCTACTCAGTTTCTGCTCATGTTTCTGGTGAAGCTCATATCCTACTTAGTCCCCTATTCCCACAGGCCGGACGATAGTGAAGACGCTGTTGCCCTGGGATTCTGATGAATCTCCTGAGGCCTCCCCTGGTCCTCCAGGCCCACGCCGGGGGGCGGGAACTGGGGGGTCCCGAGAGGAAGTGGTGCCCGAGGAGCAGGACTCCCTCCTACTGCAGCGCAAGTCAGCCCGGCGCTGTGTCAAACAGCGACCCTCCTATGATATCTTCGAGGATTCAGATGACTCAGACCCTTGTAGTCCTCCTGCTCCTCGTCGTCGGACCCCCAGAGAAAATGGTACAAACCATTTGATACTTTCTCTGTCAGTCTTGTGTCTTTGTTGTTTTGTTTTTTAGATTTTTTTTCCCCCAGTGTTGGGGATGGAATTTAGAGCCTTGTGCATGCAAGGCAAGCATTGTACCACTGAGTTATGCTCCCAGCCTGTATGTGGTCTTGTGTGGAAAGGACAGAGCTCTCAGACCAAGAGCCCTATCAGTCTAACTAAGAGGGTGACTGAGGGCAAAGAAGAGGCAGTTTTAGGGGTCTTATGAAATTTGTGTGTGAGCTTTTGATGGAGCTTACTGAACAAGGCCTAAGGATCATTGTTTTATGTTTTGGTTATCTAGAGAAGGTCTTAGGAATCTAGATAATTTTGGGAGGTTGTAGAAGAAAGGAGAGATGAGACATAGAATGGAAGGACCTCACTAGTTCTGTGTCCTTCCCAGAGCTACCAGTGCCAGAACCAGAGGAGCAGAGCCGACCTCGCAAACCCACTTTGCAGCCTGTATTGCAGCTAAAAGCCCGAAAGCGCCTGGACAAGGTCAGCAGGCCCACTCCTAGAATGCTGAGCCCCGTGGGAGGCATGGCTTCTGCCCTCCAGGAGCTGCCTGACAAATCAGAGTGACTTACGTACCTCAGGATCATTGTGTGTCCATACCAGAGGACAGGCCCTGAGGGATGAAGCAGACCTTGCCTGTCTGGAAAACAGAGTGGGGTTTGGGCAAAAGCAGAGTTCCATGGGCTGGGGGAAGGACGATATGGAGAGGAATCTGTAGAGAGGCTGGTGTTGGCAGCCTTTGACTAGCCCTATGTCCCTGCCTAGGATGCTTTGGGCCCTGGCCCCTTTGCCTCTTTTCCCAATGGCTGGACTGGAAAACAGAAGTCACCAGATGGTGTACACCGGGTCCGTGTGGATTTTAAGGTATGACATTGGAAATTGCAGGACTTTTGGTTGGAAGAAATTTGTTGATTGTGTCAGAGCAGCCAGGATTTTAAGGATGGATCTGACTTGTGTTCTTTGCTATCCTCCAATCCTGTGTCTTCTCTTTCTCCAGGAGGATTGTGACCTAGAGAATGTGTGGCTGATGGGTGGCCTGAGTGTGCTCACTTCTGTGCCAGGGGGGCCACCAATGGTATGCTTGTTGTGTGCCAGCAAAGGTCTACATGAGGTTGGTGCTTTGCCTTTTTGTACAGACCCTAGTCTCCATTGACCCTTCCTGATTTCTCAACCAGGTCTTATCTGCTGGCCTTCTGGCCTAACACCATGCCCATCATTTACTCTCTTCACCCCCGTCCCTAGCTGGTGTTCTGCCAGGTCTGCTGTGATCCTTTCCACCCATTCTGCCTGGAAGAGGCTGAACGGCCCCTACCCCAACATCATGACACCTGGTGTTGCCGCCGCTGCAAATTCTGCCATGTCTGTGGACGTAAAGGCAGGGGATCCAAGGTCTGGACACGCAGGCCAGCCTTGGGGAAGGGAAGACATAAAGGTGGGGGATCCATATGCCAGTAGGTTTTGCAATTGTCTCTCACAAACATCCTACAGCACCTCCTGGAGTGTGAGCGCTGCTGCCATGCTTACCACCCAGCCTGCCTGGGCCCCAGCTACCCGACTCGGGCCACACGCAAACGACGCCACTGGGTGAGCAATAAGGCCCACGCCCCACATTGGTGTTTTGATTATACCATTACCACCCTCAAACTTGCTTAGACAAGGACTGTCATGAGGATGACTTTGAAAGTTTCTTTCAGAAAGTTGTAACTTTTTTTCTGAGCATTTTTACGTAAGCAAGTTTTAGGTGCAGAGTTTGATATAATGGTTCAGGAACTTGTGTTTTCCATGTTCTCAGACTTAGAATCCCTTGCTCTAGCCCAGTAGAGGTGAACCTGTGGCATGTGTGCCTCACCCTGTTTATTATTATTGAAAGCTCTAAAAGATTCTTTGTCATCACTCTAGCGTTATATGAATTCCTTTCTCATCTTCCTCCTTTGTGGAACTTATTTCCTCTTAATTTTTCTTTCCTCATCTGTTTTCCTCCAATTCTCTCTGCCTATATTCTCCATTATATTGCTCCAATTAGATGTCTGGGTTGTAATGTTTCCCTTTTTCCTCAGATCTGTTCAGCCTGTGTGCGCTGTAAGAGCTGTGGGGCAACTCCCGGCAAGAACTGGGATGTCGAGTGGTCTGGAGATTACAGCCTCTGCCCCAGGTGCACCCAGCTCTATGAGAAAGGTGGGACTGGGCAGGGGAATGTTGCAGGGGCCATCCTGGAGTGGGTCAGGCTCCAGACTTTTAAAGGAGGGCCGCTTCCAGTGTTACAATAGATACTCTCGTGGCTTTTTCTGCCTGTAGAACTTTTTCCTTGGTTCAGAGCACCTTTTCAAAGAACTCCATCAGTGTACATATAAGACTACATAAAATTCCTCACTGGGTAGTGAAAGTAGAGGGCTTGAGACTCCACTGTTTGGGCTCCATTGTGTAGTTGAAAAACTACATTCCTCCTTTGTTCCAGCAATATATTTAGGAAGGTCGTGTTATTGAAAGGTATTGGGAATCTAGAGTTAGAAGCTATGTCCTCAACAGGCTTTTTAGGAACCATAGGGACCCAACATAAAAATATAATGGAAACAGCAGACAAGACATGGTTAGCACCTAAAAGGGGATATAATTTGCTGAAAGTAACAGTAACTCCTTCATATCTGCTATCTCTTTTTCCTCCAGGAAACTACTGCCCAATCTGCACACGCTGCTATGAAGACAATGACTATGAGAGCAAGATGATGCAGTGTGCACAGTGTGATCACTGGGTACATGCCAAGTGTGAGGGGCTCTCAGGTGAGTAGGCAGAGTAACTGGGCTGCAGCCTCAGCCCAGGGCAATAGTGGCAGACCTACAGAACACATGCCCCAGAAAGCTACTTGTTATCTTTGAAAGCTCAAAAAGATCTACCATTACTGACCTAGGGGATTCCTACTCTGCCCTCACCCCAGACCCCTTGATGACAAGTAGGTTAAATGTCCTTGACAGCCTAGGGCAGTGGTGGTGAACCTATGGCATGTGTGCCACAGCTGGCTGTTTCTTATCATTGAAGATTCTCTGTCACTGACTTAGGAGCTTTTAGGAGCTCTCACATTCTCACAAATTGCTGTTTTTTTTTTTTCCTACCCTGCTGTTTAGATGAAGATTATGAGATCCTTTCAGGGCTACCAGATTCGGTGCTGTACACATGTGGACCATGTGCTGGGGCCACACAGCCCCGCTGGCGAGAGGCCCTGAGTGGGGCCCTGCAAGGGGGCCTACGTCAGGTGCTCCAGGGCCTGCTGAGCTCAAAGGTGGCGGGCCCACTGCTGCTGTGCACCCAGGTCTGGAGGCTGAGTGAGGCAGGATGGGTGGGGCTGGGCCCAGCACTGGCCCTGCTGACTTCCCTCACTTGCAGTGTGGACAGAATGAGAAGCAGCTACACCCAGGACCCTGCGATTTGCAAACTGTGGGTCAGCGCTTTGAGGAAGGCCACTACAAGTCTGTGGTGAGTAGGACGTGGGGAGAAGCAGGTGGGTGCCAAGAGGAGAGGGCAGGGCTAGATTTTGGGGTTGGAGTTGGGGCTCAGACCCTGACAAACCCCGTTACAGCACAGCTTTATGGAGGACATGGTAAGCATCTTAATGAGGCACTCCGAAGGAGAAACTTCAGAACGCCGGGCTGGAAGCCAGATGAAGGGGCTCCTATTAAAGGTGAGCTCTAAGGGAGATGTCTATAGGGTGGTTTGAGTGGCCTTGGGGTGGGGAGAGTGGATTTTTCAGACCGCATCCTCACCAGTGCTTTGGAGAAGCCAGTTCTTCTCATCCTGTTAACCTGCTCCCCAGCTGCTAGAATCTGCGTTCGGCTGGTTCGACGCCCACGACCCCAAGTACTGGCGACGGAGTACCCGGCTGCCAAAGTGAGCAAGGCTGGGTAGCAGGAGGGGGACCAGGAAGTGAGGGCAATAGCAGAGGCATCTGGGAATCCAGGAGTCTTTGGGCTGATAACAGATGGGGTGCAGTTAGGATTGAGGCTGGAGAGGAGAGTGGCAAAACTGGATTGAAATTCCACAGTGGCCCTAGACCAGCAGACCCAGCTTGTGCAGCTTATTTTGTCTGCACCTGTGCAAAGCAGTGGTAGACAGCAGTGAGTAAGTAAAGTTGGACTCTGCTTTGAGAGCTTATGTCTGGGGCATGGGCAGGCACGAGTAACCCAAATGGTTAGATCAGGAATCCCAGGGGTCTTTGGAACCCAAATGAACCTGCTGTCACCTAGGGCAGAGACAGTTTCCTAGAAGAGGTGACATTTGAGCTGAGTGCTGGAAGTGTTCCAGGCATAACAACACTTCCTATGTCAAAGGTGGCACAGAGGCCCTGGCCTATTTGGAACATTGAGAAATTCCACGTGAAGAGAAGATGAAGGGTGTCATAGCATGTTTAGGCTGGTTTTGTGGGCGGGCCCCAATCCTGCTGCCCTTGTTAGACATGACAGTTGCTAACCCTGCCTATCCACAGTGGAGTACTGCCTAATGCGGTGTTGCCCCCATCTTTGGACCATGTCTATGCTCAGTGGAGACAGCAGGAATCAGAGACCCCAGAATCAGGGCAGCCTCCAGGTGATCCCTCAGCAGGTATTGGAATGTGGGAGCCAGAAGCCCGTGCCTCTTGAGTAGGAGGTTCAGGCTCCAGATTCTGATTTTTGGATTTACTTTTTTCCAACTTTTCAAGGTAAGGATTCAGCTGCTTTCTCCCACATAGAGGACCCTCGTCAGTGTGCACTCTGCCTCAAATACGGGGATGCAGACTCCAAGGTGAGGCTGCTGTATGAAATTCAATGTTATGGGGCCTGCTTCTCAGAGCATCCCTATCACAGTACTCTTCTTCTGTCCCCAGGAGGCAGGGAGGCTCCTGTACATTGGACAGAATGAGTGGACACATGTCAATTGTGCCATTTGGTCAGCCGAAGTGTTTGAGGAGAATGATGGCTCTCTCAAGAACGTGCATGCCGCTGTGGCTCGTGGGAGGCAAATGGTGAGGCCTGGGACTGATAGGGGCAGCCATCAATCCCTCCTTTGGGAAACGGCTCTCATTTCACTGTTCCTACCAGATCATGTCCTGTTTTTCTTTTCCAAGCACTTGGTTGATAGGTGATAGCATTTTTCCTCTGTGGAAAACTTAAATTTAAATGTCCTGCCATATTTGGCCCTGCAGCTCCAAGACCATGAAAGGTAGACACTCTTATTTGACTAGTGCTGTATGTTTTCCACACTATGGTATTTTGCTACATCACTGTGCCCTGGTGAAAAGAGGCATTGCCTGGCTCAGAATCCCCCACTTAGTCTGGGGCCTGGCATGGGTCATGGAAAGTATCCACCTTAAATGTAGAGATACTGATTGGGGACAGTTATAAAATCTGAGTTGAGTAAATCAGGTTTCATGTTGAAACAGTCTGCAGAAGATGGTATACATGTCATAACTGTTATCTTTCCATTAAAAAAAAAAATTTGAAATAGCAGGTATAGAGTAACACATCTGGAATCCCAGCATCTCAGGAGGCCAAAACAGGATGATTACAACTTCAGTCTGAGCAACTTAGTGTGACTTTGTCTCAGAAGATTTCAAAAGGGCTGGGAATAGAGCTCAATGAAAGGCCCTGGTTTCATTCCCCAGTACTATTAAAAAAGAAGACTTGGAAGCTGCATGCGATGGCACACATTTGTAATCACAGTACTCTGGGAGGCTGAGGTAGAAGGATCCCAAGTTTGAGCTCAGCCTGAAGAGTTTAGCAGTTTATTGAGACCTTATCTCATAATAAAAAAACATAGCTCAGTGTAAGGCCCTAGGTTCAACTCCAGTACTGCAAAAAACAAATGAAGGGGCTAGGGAGATGGCTCAGTAGAATAAGCGCTTCCCCAGTAAGTCAAGGGTCTGAGTTCAATTCCCAGTTGCACCAAAAATAAATAAATAAATAAAGTGAAAGAGAAGATGGGATGTAACTCATTGCTTCCTGGGCTCAATCTCTGTTCTTCCCCCTAAAAAGCCCCAAAATGTAGGTGTGCACCATGGCTTGGATCCAGTGGGAGGAGGTTTTGCTTGGTGAGAGCCTTTGTTACGCAAAATGTGGGTGTGGAGAAGCTAAGTAGAGTCTTAAGAGTTTTAGCAGTGCCAAGTGCCAGACCCTGGCCCCCCCGTTCCTGGCTTCTCCCTCAGCAGCCCCTTCCCTATGCAGCGTTGTGAACTCTGTCTGAAGCCTGGAGCCACAGTGGGCTGCTGCCTGTCCTCATGCCTCAGCAACTTTCACTTCATGTGTGCCCGGGCCAGCTACTGCATCTTCCAGGATGACAAGAAAGTTTTCTGCCAGAAACACACAGACCTCTTAGATGGCAAGGTGGGCCAGGGTGCTAGGGGGACAACTGCCAATTGTTCTGTCAGTGCCCTCTCTGTTTGCTTTCCCACAGCCCTGTAGGCCAAGCTCCTGGCCATTTGAGCTTCGCCTACAGAGCTTTTCCCTCATGTCCCCTACACAGTTTACCAATCCAGCAACCCCATTTGCCTCCTACTTCCCAGGAGATCGTGTCCCCCGACGGCTTTGATGTTCTCCGCCGAGTCTATGTGGACTTTGAAGGCATTAATTTCAAGCGAAAGTTCTTGACAGGGCTTGAGCCTGATGCCATCAATGTACTCATTGGTAAGCCACTTGCTTTCTCCCCTCTTACGGATCTTGCCTGACCTACACCTGACCTCTCTTGTACCCTGTAGGCTCAATTCGAATTGACTCCCTGGGTACTCTGTCTGATCTCTCAGACTGCGAGGGACGGCTTTTTCCTGTTGGCTACCAGTGAGCAGCCCATGGGTATTTGGTGAGGTTAGGGGAATGCCTGGGCTGGGTCCCATTTCCCAAGTTACCTTAACCCTTTTGTCCCGCACTTCTGCCTACCAGGTGCTCCCGTCTGTACTGGAGCACAGTGGATGCTCGAAGGCGCTGCTGGTATCGGTGCCGAATTCTAGAGTATCGGCCATGGGGGCCAAGGGAAGAGCCTGTTCACCTGGAAGCAGCAGAGGAGAACCAGACCATTGTGCACAGCCCTACCTTTTCCTTAGGTATGGCTTGATACTACCTCTTTCTCTCTGAGTGCTGAACAATTACTCACCAACCCCTATCCCTGCTCTACTCAAGAAACTCCAAAACACTTGTTACTCTTTCACTTGTTGTAAAATCATAAGAGAAACTTATTGGCTGTGCATTGTGTGCCCAGGGACTGTGCTTGGGCACAGTCATAGGAAGTAAAGAGGGGAAGAGAGTCAGCCCGAAGGGAATGGTGACCTGGTGCAGCTATAGGGCACAAAGCAAGTATGGCTGCCTGACAGGCTTCATGCTTAGGTGGTCCCTCAGTCCTCTGGAAGAAAGGTATGAGCTCTGCTGTGCTGCACTCCAGGGGGGCAGCTACCAAAAGTAAAGGGCACAGATCCTAATTGCAGGATACAGCATTTGGGGGGCTGAAGTAGGAGTATCACCATGAGTTCAAGTTGAGCCTGAACTGTATAGTTAAGTTCCAGGCCAGTCTGAGCTACACAATGAGACCTCTCTAAAAACGGGTGGCTGGACACTTGCCCTTTCAGTAGCATAGCGTAGAACCAGGATTTTAACCTGGATCTGTTCATTTCCCAACTCACTTTTGCAGCCATGCTAGCAGTGAACTAGGTGGCACAGAGCAAAGAATAGAGTTGGAGTTTAGTAAAGGGAGAGCACATTGTGGGCCCCTTGGGGAATTTGTTTCTTATGGGTGGGTGACAGCTTGTTCTAAGTTGGAGAATAACCTGAAGTAGGAAGTAGAGGAGGGTGCATCCAACATGGCTGCAGACAAAGTGTTGGGTGGAGGAGCAGAGATCAGCTTGTAGAGATTGGGACAGGCCAGGTTAAAGCCTTGAGAGCCAAGATGGGGCAGATGCCTTTGATGGGGAAGGGATGTACAGAGCAAGTAAGAAAGTGATAGGACTGGCCATTCTGGACAGAGGGCATTGGCCCTTGTAGCATGTGGGTATGCCTCAGAGAGAAGCATGAGTGGCCAGAATGCAGGGACATGGCATGGAATGGGTCACAGAGGTCATGAAGGGACCTGACTCAGGTATATGTAGAGTTGTTGTAGATGCTATTAATAGGGTTTGGGACTCAGGTGGTGACTGGACATTAGTCTGTGTTGTGACTGAGTCAGGGTCTGTATGATCATTTGACTAAAGGGAAGGCACATGACGGGAGGCTTTAATGAAGAGCTCCTGCCACCCCTGATACAGTTCTCTTGGCTCTTCAGAGACCCCAGATCACGAGGACCCCTCTCCAGATACAGATACCCTAATCCTTGGAGCTCCTGAGCACCACTCACCTGTTCAGAATCTGGACCCCCCACTTAGACCAGATTCAAGCAGTGCTCTTCCTCCTGCCCCACGCTCCTTCTCAGGGGCTCGAATCAAAGTGCCCAACTACTCGCCATCACGGAGGCCCTTGGGGGGAGTCTCCTTTGGCCCCCTGCCCTCCCCTGGTAAGCATCTGGGAATAGCCAGGGGAGGGTGAGGCTGGGGAAACTAGAGCTGCTGGCTGAGATTGACCCTTTCCCCCACAGGAAGTCCTTCTTCTCTGACCCACCACATCCCTACAGTGGGAGACCCAGACTTCCCAGCTCCCCCGAGACGCTCCCGTCGACCTAGCCCCCTTACCCCCAGGCCACCACCATCACGACGGACCTCCCCACCTCTCAGAACCTCCCCTCAGCTCAGGGTGCCCCCTCCTACCTCAGTTGTTACAGTCCTCACACCTACCTCAGGGGAGCTGGCTCCCCCTGGCCTGGCCCCATCTCCTCCACCACCCCCTGAAGACCTGGGCCCAGACTTTGAGGACATGGAGGTGGTATCAGGACTGAGTGCTGCTGACCTGGACTTTGCAGCCAGCTTGTTAGGGACTGAGCCCTTCCAGGAAGAGATTGTGGCCGCTGGGGCAGTGGGGAGCAGCCATGGGGGCCAAGGGGACAGCTCAGAGGAGGAAGCCAGCCCTACCACCCGCTATGTCCACTTCCCTGTAACAGTAGTGTCTGGCCCTGCCCTGGGCCCTGGCCCCCTCCCTGGAACACCCCGAATTGAGCAGCTGGACGGAGTGGATGATGGCACAGACAGTGAAGCAGAGGCAGTCCAGCAGCCCCGAGGCCAAGGGACTTCTTCAGGGCCAGTAGTGGGCCGAGCCGGGGTCATTGGGGCTGCAGGTGATAGGGCCCGGCCTCCTGAGGACCTGCCATCAGAAATTGTGGATTTTGTTTTAAAGAATCTAGGGGGTCCTGGTGAGGGGGCTGCTGGCCCCAGAGAAGAGTCCCT
>PVKA01030141.1:17264-27695 GCA_004027165.1 Ctenomys sociabilis
CCCCAGTAAAGCAGCCACCTCTGCCCCCCACCATTCCCCCTGCAGCCCCTACTTCCTGGACTCTGCCCCCAGGACCCCTACTTGGGGTGTTGCCAGTGGTAGGAGTAGGGGTGGTCCGCCCAGCCCCACCCCCTCCACCTCCTCTCACCCTGGTGTTTAGCAGTGGGCCCCCCAGCCCACCCCGCCAGGCCATCCGTGTAAAGAGGGTATCCACCTTCTCTGGCCGTTCCCCCCCAGCACCTCCCCCAAATAAAACTCCCCGACTGGATGAAGAGGGGGAGTCTTTGGAGGACACGCCCCAAGTTCCAGGGCTCAGCAGCAGTGGGTAAGTGAGTGTGCTGAGGCTGGGACAGCAGGCCAGGGAAGGGCAAGAGAGGCAGCTCTTCTGGTTATCCCCCAGGTGTAGCCGAGTGAGGATGAAAACACCTACAGTGCGTGGAGTTCTTGACCTGGATAATGTTGGGGAAGAAAGCCTTGGGTAAGTGGCCAGGCCCCTTTTCCTGGAGACTCTGGGACCTCAATCCCTTTCCGCCTCCTGACAGGTCTCTCCATACAGGCCCTTTCAGGAACGGTCCCCTTTGCTGCCACTTCCAGAAGGTGGTCCTCCTCGGGCTCCTGATGGTCCCTCAGACCTGCTGCTTGAGTCATGGCATCACTATTCAGGTAGGGACCAGCCTCTTCTCACTGTTTTCCTCATGTGCTGCTGAGTTCAGATGGGTGACTGACAAATTCAAAATGGGTTCACTTTTAAAAATAGCCAAAAAAAAAAAAAAAAGTAAGTCAGGCATAGTAGCACATGCCTGTGATCCCTGTACTAAAGAGGCTGAAGCAGGAGGATTGCTGTGAGTTAGAGGCCAGCCTGGGCTACAATGGGAGTTCAAAGATAGCCCAAACTGCACAGCGTGACTCTATCTCAAAAAAAAAAAAAAACCCGCAAAGTATACACTGGGGTCCAAAAATATAGATCAGGAGTAGAGGATCCTTAGGTTCAATCCCCAGTATTCAAAAGAAAAAGGAAAAAGTGGGCACACTTCTGAGGCTAGTTGGTAGTCAGAGATTCCCTGGGGAGTTCATGGCCTTGTGACAGAAGTGATGTTTCAGCTCTATGTTCAATACACTGACAGCACTTTGACCAGCAGGTCCAAGAGCCTAGGAGACTAATCTAGCTTAGAGTGTACTCTTGCCAGGGTCAGAGGCCTGGGTTCCATTTAAAGCCAAGGATGAAGTTCTGGGAATCATCCAGAGTCTGGAACCCTCTAGGATCCCAGTAAGGGCCAGAACAGTAGGAGATGAGAGGAAAGGTATCCCTGAAACAGGGGCTATGGTCTAGTCCCAGCTGCCACATAGCACCAGGGCCTGGGGAGTTCAGGACCTGTGTGTGGTATGGTGCAGGGTGGGGAGGAGGCTATGTCAGAGTTGAGAATTAAAGACCGTGTGGGTGAGGCAGCTCATCCCAAAGTGCAGCTGAGAACTAGGAGGAAGAAATGGGGCAGCAGTGTAATCATGCTGGGCATGATGGCTGACAGCATGGTCAAGGGTGGGAGGGAAGGAGTGCTCATGAAGAGGCAAGGGTATAGGGGATGGCAGGTTGATCAGTTTTGAACAGGCTTCTGAGCTAGGGAAAAGGAGGTATGGGAGGTTCGTATGCAGAAGTTGGGGCCCACATATAAAAAAAAAAGTTTTTACTACCATGTGGTGAAGGTGGAAGGGTATTGGTCTTGGAGGTTGGTCAGAGTAGGAGCAGCAGGTAAGCTGGGGGTTGAACAGTCTACTGGCTCGGGATTTGTTGTGGCTCAATCCTGTCCAAGTGTTTGGATTTTCTTTTTCTTTTTTTTGCGGAACCAGGGATTGAACTCAGGCCCTTGCATTTGCCAGGGAAGTGCTTATTCCACTGAGCCATCTCCCCGGCCCCTGAATTTTCTGATTATACATTGCTGAGCTGCTGAGCCCCAAGTAGAGGGAGGTGGACTGAGACTGCTTTACTGAGAGGCTGCTTGTGTGGTCAGACAGCATGAGTATGTGACAGTGACCATGACAGATAGGTTCCTGCCCTTAGGAACCAAGCCAAGTTTTGTAGGAAAAACATATCCGCTATGTGATACAAGTGCACTATAGTAGAAAACAAGCAACAGGAGAGTGCCTAGGCAAGGGCCCTGCAGCAGCCCCATTGTGTTTGGAAAATAGTAGAGGTGTAGCAGGGAAACAGGAGACAAGAGAATAGAAGTTAAAGATGAACCCTACTGTGCTGGGCACTGGTGGTGACATTAGGCACACAGCAGTCTGGTTCAGAGTCTCACTTGGGGCTGTGGGGAGGCGATGATGTGAGACAGACTTTATGGGTCCTGCTCTCCTACATTATGTTCTCTGTGGACTGGGGATGTAGCTCAGCAGCATAAGGGCCTGCCTGGCAAATGCAAGGTCCCCAGAAAATCCCTAGCTTTTCCTAAGCTAGGAAAAAAGTTAACCACCCTATAGCCCCCTACACCTTTGCTCCTCCATGACCATCGCTTCCCTCACTCTTGACCTTGTTGTCTCAGCCCTCATGCCCAGCATAGTTACACTGCTGCTCCATCTCTTCCTCCTGTGTCCCATGTTCTCCTCAACCTCTTTCCTCTCCCCTCAACCCTGTATGCAGTGGTCAGCCCTCAGCCTGTCACCTGTGATGGGTAAAGTTAACTCCTGCCTCCTCAAAACAAGACCCCCATTCTCCTCTTACCTCAGTCATGCCTCCTTTGTCCAACCTGCCAATTTTAGTGTATCTGGTGTTCTGGGTATGATGTCTCTCTTTCCCCCCCAGATACTTTCTTGCACATTGGAAGCTGAAATCTTATCTGTATTCTGATAAGTCCCCACATTGTTCTCTCCAGCCCAGACCTCAGCCCTGGGCTCCAGGCTCCTGCATTCTGTCATCTCACCAGCTCCACCAGCAGGTTGTCGGAGGGGGATCTTCTAAAGGGCATTCCAAAATCAACATGTTCCAAACTGAGAGCTTGACCTTCATTGCAAACTTGTTCCTTCCTTACCCTCACCATTGCAGTCAGTGGCAGTTTTATACTTGCTTTGTTCAAACCCAAATTTCTGAGTTGTCCTTGATTACTGCTCTTTTTGTCATAGCCACTTCTATACATCAGCAAGTTTTGTCTATCCATGTTGAAAATTTCTTAATTCCTGGGAAGTCCTTTATGTCTTTTTTCTTTTTTGGCAGAACAGAGAATTGAACTCAGGCCCTTGCACTTTCCAGGGAAGCGCTTATTCCACTGAGCCATCAGCCCCTTTAGGAAGTCCTTTAAGTGGTTCATAACTTAGTAGATACTTTAATGTACTTTGTACTATGTATATAAACCTGTATGCTTATAGAAATTTACAGCTGGGCATGATAACACACACCTGTAGGTTTAGCAACTCTCAGGAGGCTTAGGTGGAAAGATTACTTGATTCTATTTTTTTTTTTTTTTTTTTTTTTTTGGTGGAACCAGGGATTGAATTCAGGCCCTTGCGTTTGCCAGGGAAGCATTTATTCCACTGAGCCATTTCCCAGTTATTCCACTGAGCCATCTCCCCAGCCCGAAAGATTACTTGAGTTTAGGAATTCAAGACCAGCCTGGGCAACATAGTGAGAGCCCATCTCAAAGAAATAAAAAGAATTTACCGCATATAGGACTGGGTCAATATATCAGTAATAGAGGTCCTGACTACGTGTACCAAGCCCTGGGTTTCATCCCCAGCACCATTTAAAAAAAAGGAAAAATATATTACATATAAAAAGTTCTTTGCACACATACAATGCTGTAGTGATTTTTGTTTTTATTTTCCTGGTACTGGAGAATAAACCTAAACTACTTTGTTTTTGAGACAAGATATGCTGTATAGTTCAAGCTGGTTCTAAATTCACTGTAGCTCAGGCTGGCCTCAAACTCATGGTAATCCTCCTGCCTTAGCCTCACCAAGCCCAATGCAGGCATGTTTTTATATTTTAATACAAGGTCTCAATAAATTACTAAATTGTCAGAGCTGGATGAGCATTTAGGATCCTTCTGTTTCAGTTTCCCAGAGCGCTAAATTACAGGCATGTGCTAACATCATGGCTCCCTAGTACTTTTATGTGAGAAGCAGAGTAATTGTGTGTAGATAAGACATTTACAGTACATGGTTTTGAGTAAGCCATTGGCATGACCTGTAGAGCCCAAAGGAACACTATATCCTCAAGAACATGATCTTACAACCCAAACGTCCTGCCAAAGAACTGGCAGCTCCTTGGAAAAAACCTTGTCCATTCCACAGGGCTCACTGGGCAGTTGAGGTACAGGAGAGCCATTAGACCCCAGTGTCTACTCTGATGGCAGTGTGGGAGAAGAATGGTGACTGGGGAGCTGGGGGCTTTTAAGTTTATGTGAAACCATGCTCTCCTACTCTTACTGGACCAGGTGAAGCCTCGAGTTCTGAGGAAGAGCCTCCATCCCCAGAGGATAAAGAGAACCAGGTTCCAAAACGGGCTGGCCCACATCTACGCTTTGAGATCACCAGTGAGGATGGCTTCAGTGTGGAGGCAGAAAGCTTGGAGGGTGAGTTGAGGGTAGCTGTGGTAGGAGAGAAAGTGTCCCTTCAGAACTCCATCCTGACTTTGTTGTGGGCTTGTCTTCACTCTAGGGGCATGGAGAACTCTGATTGAGAAAGTGCAAGAGGCCCGAGGACATGCTCGGCTCAGACATCTCTCCTTTAGTGGTAAGTAGTGATCTACAAGGTCATGGTGGCTAGTATCATTTCCCCTACCCTCTTTCATATAATCTGCATGTCCTCAACTTCTCTCCTCAGGAATGAGTGGGGCAAGGCTCTTGGGCATCCACCATGATGCTGTCATCTTCCTGGCAGAACAGCTACCTGGGGCCCAGCGCTGCCAACACTATAAATTCCGCTACCACCAGCAGGGGGAGGGCCAGGAAGAACCACCCCTGAATCCTCATGGAGCTGCCCGCGCTGAGGTCTATCTCCGGTGAGAGGGCTGGGGAGCCCTGTGGGGATTCTCAAGGGTAGGATATAAGTCTAGACAGATCGAAAGCAAGACGTTAGGACACTCCAAGAGTTAGTTACTCTAGAGTTCACATGAGAAGATTGAAGCCCACTGTCTTCTCCTTTGTGTCTTCAACAGCATAGCCCTCCTATGGTGCTACACCCAGACCCCAGATTGATAGGCAGTGTGTCCTTGAATGAGTGGCCATGACCCTTCCTCCTTTTTTTCACTCTCACCTATAGGAAGTGCACCTTTGACATGTTCAATTTCCTGGCCTCCCAGCACCGGGTGCTCCCAGAAGGGGCCACCTGTGATGAGGAAGAGGATGAGGTACAGCTCAGGTCAACCAGGTAAGGAGGGAAAGCAGGGGAGCTGGGAGTGGCCTGAAGAGTCCTTAAGAGAGTGAGCAGAAGTGAAAGGTCATTCCTGGATACCAGCCTATGTGACACTGCTCCCCTACCAGACGTGCCACCAGCCTGGAGCTGCCCATGGCCATGCGCTTTCGCCACCTCAAGAAGACATCCAAAGAGGCTGTGGGTGTTTATAGGTTAGTGGGGTTGGGGGGGATGCCCCTTGGGCTAATGGACAGTGTCCTGGTCAGGGGCTGCCTGGGGTCTGTCCCCCTTCCCCCTGAGGTCGTCCTTGTCCATCCTACCCTACAGATCAGCTATCCATGGACGAGGCCTGTTCTGTAAACGCAACATTGATGCTGGCGAGATGGTCATTGAATACTCAGGCATTGTCATTCGCTCTGTGCTGACTGACAAGAGGGAGAAGTTCTATGATGGGAAGGTGGGCTCCATAGGTTGTAGAAACAAGGTAGGGGGGTGGGATGCCCATGTGGACAGAGTACCTGATTTCCTCACCCATTCTGTAGGGCATCGGGTGCTACATGTTCCGCATGGATGACTTTGATGTGGTGGATGCTACAATGCATGGCAATGCCGCCCGCTTCATCAATCACTCATGTGAGCCCAACTGCTTCTCTCGTGTCATCCATGTGGAGGGCCAGAAGCACATTGTCATCTTTGCTTTGCGCCGTATTCTGCGTGGTGAGGAGCTCACCTATGACTACAAGTTCCCCATCGAGGATGCCAGCAACAAGCTGCCCTGTAACTGTGGCGCTAAGCGCTGCCGTCGGTTCCTTAACTAGGGTTGTGGCTGCTTGCCACAACTCAAGCCCCCCAATGCCATCTTGTCCCTGGCCTGGGGGATCCCTAGTCCTTCCCAGAGCATCTCACTCCCACCATTCTGTTCAAGGTGGATGTGGGCATGCAGTTGGCAAGGGCCCTGCCCCCAACCCCTTAGCCCACCTAGCAATCACCCCCTTCCTGCCTTGGGGCCCAGGATGTAGATATTGTACAAAGGTTTCTAAATCCCTTCTTTTCTATGCACTTTTTTATTTAAGAGGGTGGGGTCCCAGGTGCGAACCCACCCACAATAAAGCCTGTCAATGTTTGGAGAGGTGGTCTTTGTATTTGTATAGTGCTTAGGGCAGGTAGGAACTCTCACTTCTCCGTGCCCCTCACTCATCCTCAACCAAGGAAGTCTGCCAGCTTCACAATAGGTGTGAGGCAGTCCATGAGAATTAGAAGTGAACTGTGGAGTTTCTGAAGGCTGCGGAGCAAGAATAGCTAGTAAAATAGGCCTTTCTGGGCAAGGAGAAGGGGGATGCTAGGTCAGTTAGAGCTGTGCTTTGAGAAGGCTCCCTAGTGGGTGCCAGAGAAAACAGACACTTGTTTCAAGAGAAACTTTATTGTAGGCCCCCACAGATCCCAGGTCAGCCAAGCCTGGACAGCACACCTACAGTGCATCTGCCTGCCCTGGCTTGGTCCATCTGTTCACCCCACTGGTCCAGAGTGGCAAATTGTTCACTTACCACTCTAGTCTCAATCAGGCCCCACAGCAAGCAACTGGACTGTAGGGAGTAGGCAAAGGTGAACCAGGCAGCCCATATATGGCAAGAAGGTGCTGAGTGGTACCATAAGATAGTCCAGCAACAGCACAATCAGCTCCTCCACCTCATCCAAGAAGGGACCTAGGGGCTGTCTCCAAACCTTCCAGCTGTGGGAAACAGGCCAGAAGAGTAAAGGGAAAGACATTTTCAGCCCACCCTCCCCTAATGGGTATGTCTTTCACCACCTTACCCATGTTCAGGAGTGCGGTCAGAGGCACCTTTCCTTGTATGTTGTTTCTCAAAAGTACCTGAGGAAGGCTGAGTGCAAGAAGAGGGTGTAGATCTTGGGGTTCCTTCCAAGCAAGCTAGGGTATGGAGGAGAAATTACTTTTCCCTTACACTAGTGGTGTCTGCCGGAGGGAGGAGTAGGACCAGCACCTAGAACAGGACAAAGTGCAGTGGAGAGATACTGGAATTTGCTGGTGACATGGGTGCCTGCAGTGTAAAGCCCTGTTTCTTCAGCTGTTTGGGGAACAGAACCCCTGGCAGAGAAAGGTCTGGTAAGAGGTCAGGGAGTAGCTGGGCGTGGTGGCGCATGCCTGTAATCCCAGCACTCGGGAGGCTGAGGCAGGAGGATTGTTGTGAGTTCGAGACCAGCCTAAGCTACAAAGTGAGCTTAAGGCCAGCCTGAACTGCACAGTGAGACCCTGTCTCAAAAAGACAAAAAAAGAGGTCAGGGAGTAAATGGAAGGCCACTCCCTGCTTCCCATCAGCCCATCTCTCACCCACACATCCTTCACTGGGGTGTATAGTCCGTTCCTACCTTCCAGCCCAACTCACTACATTAATGCAAGCCCTCTTCAACCTCTTTGGCACATCCTTTCCTGGATCCAGGCCACTCTTATGGATACCAAATCATGTTCCCATCGGGCCTCGCCTCCTGCGAACCCTGGCCCAGCCCTCCGAAGTAGGACTAGCGCCTCCACTGTGCTGCTGGTCCAAATACTGGGACAAGGAGTGGCGGCCAGGGCTCTGCTGCTGCAGAGGCTACACAGCTTATGAAGTCAGGCTTGCCCTGTCCAGAACACCTTTTGAATGGGAGTATCAAATGATCGCCTAAGTCAATGAGCCCGCAGTTTTCCACAAACTCATGGTCTTAAGGAAGACGCTGGCTTTTTTGGGGTTACAGAGCCTCTAATCCTCAACCCTAGCCACACCCTATTCCCTTTGCCCTATCCCAGTTGTCCCCGCCCCTTGTATATTCACCCATCCTATCAGCGTCTGTCCCATCCGTTTTTCCCCTTTCCACACAGGCCCCGCCCTTCCATCTCTCTAAACCCGCCTGTCCCCTTTCTACCCCAATCTACACTAAGCACCTCCCACACCTGGATTTATCTAGGTATAGCCCACCCTTTCCACCCGCAACCTGGCCACATCCCTTCGTTGTCGCCTTAACCCCCACTATCCGGTTCCGCACAAGCTCAGCCCATTCCCTAAGAAAGCCTCAACTGGGTGTACCCCACACATCTCCCCTCTTCCTCTGTTTCCTGTCATCCGCTATCTCCGCCTGGATTTATTTTTACACCTAATCCCGATTCCTCACCGGGTAAAATGGCTCGAATCCCTGGATGCAGCTGCTACAGCACTTGTGGTCTGGATCCCAATACGCAAGCCGGCCGCAATGCTGGGAGGCTTCCAACGGTGCTGCCAAGGCCAGATGCAAGACAGAAGAATCTGAACCCCATCCCCATCCGGGCCAATGTGCCTGCAGCCTGGAGCTGTGACTGCAGGACTTCCTACCCAGCCCCTCTGCAGCACTCTCCAGGAAACCAAAGTAGAAGAAAGTAGTAGTAGAAGTGAAGGTACAGAATTCCCGGGTCCCTTGGGCAGCTAAAAATCTCCCAGTCAACTCCTGACCCATTAACAGAAAAGCCCACAAGGCCTCAGGATGGCTAAGGAAAACTAGGATTGTGAGGATTCGCTTCTTCCTTGTCCTTCCCTACAACCTAAAATGGTGTAGTAAGGGGCTGGAGAAGATAGCTCAGCAGCATACACACCTGCCTGGCAAGTGCAAGGTCCTGAGTTCAGTCCCCCAGTATCAAAATAGATATCTAGATAGATATCAAAATAGATATCTAGATATGTAGATAGATAGATAGATAGATAGATATAGATAGATAGATAGATAGATAGATAGATAGATAGATAATGATAGATGTAATTAGCACCTCTTTTATAGAGCCATAGTGGAGAATTTAAAATTCTTGTTAGAAGCAAAACACTTAGAGCCAGGGTGTAATAGCAGATACCTGTAGTCTCAGCTACTCAGAAGCTGAGACAAGAGACTTCCATGAGCCCAGGAACTCCAAAACCAGCCTGGGCAACAAACACAACACCACTCCTTCTCACAATAAATCACCTAGTGCAGCACCTGGCATATAGTACACTCAATTTAAGTATTATTGACTTCTAAAAAATGAAGGTGTAGGGGGACATGGACCTTAGTCCTAACTTGGAAACTCCCACCACCCCCTAAATCATGATCACCATATTAGGAATTTGCCAAACTGCATCTTACCCTTGAAGCCTTAAACAGAAAAGCTGAGGTTTCCAGCACAAAGGCATCACCACCGCCCAAAGCCTCTCCAACACCTCTGGTTCAAGTTCCTCCACTGATCTTGTGGTTGGAGGCCAGTGCAATTTCTCCTTTTTGTCAGCTAAAAGGAAACTGACACCTACAGCTAGGTTTGAGGTTTAAATAAGAAATTATATTACTATAGGGAAGGGGCAGCAAAACAGGTCCATCTGGAGTCCGGGAACCTGGGGAAGGTAGGCTAGACAGTTAAAGGGGGCTTTGAGGAGGGATGCTTGCCAGGAATATCTGTATCTGGGAGGGGTGAAAGGCCAAAAAGGGTTAGAGTTTCAGAAACCACCATGCCAGCAGTCTGGGGAATGCCATCTGTTTCTTTGTCCGGGACAGTATCCAATATGCAGCCTAGGAGTGAGATCCCCTAGACCTGCCGCTCTGCTCTGGGTATGCTGAACACTGATGTGACTAGGGGTCCCAGGAGGTAGTGTCAATGCTGGGGATTCAGGCTGGTCTTATATTTGGGATTCAGGCTTGTTTAAGGGTTGAAATTTAGGTACTGGTCTCCAGATGGGATTCAGAAATATTCTTAGAGCATAAGAGTCATTTTTTTTGTTTTGTTTTGTTTTGTTTTGTGGTACTAGGATTGAACTCAGGACCCTGCACTTGCCAGGCAAGTGCTTATTCTCCACTAAGCTATCTCCCCAGGCCCACAGCATAAGAGTCTTGAGGGAACAAAATCATCGGATGTGAGACTTAGGCTTATAATAGTCAGGCTTAAGTTAAGGTACAAAGGACTTGGAACAAGAAATCTTGGCAAGATGCTCCTGAGGTACTGACATAGGACAAGCTCCTAGACCCTTAACCTGCTAGTCATCAGAAGCATGATTTACATTTTCTTCTTCTTTTTTTTTTTTTTTTTTTTTTTTTTTTTTTTTT
>PVKA01030142.1:0-27599 GCA_004027165.1 Ctenomys sociabilis
CCCTGATTTCTTGAGTGAGTGCAATGACAAGAGATCCTTGACAACTTATTTTGGAATTGTAATATGAGTGAGATCAAAACGTTCTTGAGTGAACAGCTGAGACTTGGGATTCTGTTTCTCTAGCATCTATTGGTGGCTACAAATCTGAGATTTTATAGAGTTTGTATGGTTCAGAAATTTATGTAACATTTTCCAAGGAAGAGTGTGTGTGTGTGTGTGTGTGTGTGTGTGTGTGTGTGTGTGTGTGCAAGAGAGACAGGGCAAAGCTTTGTTGTGTGATTAGGAATCTAAAGACGTGGCTTGGGCCTTCTTTTCCTTTATTAGACTCCTAAAACTCTGTATTGTGGTCTTATTAAAAGACATTCATAACCCAAACCCCCTGAAGTTTCCATAATTATGAGTGTGATGCTTTCTTTTTACACAGCAGCAATATGAAAAATCCATTCAATAACCTCTAAATTGTAAGCCAACATTAAGTATAATCAGGCAAACAAAATAAAGTCTAAAACAATGAGGGTGTTTTCTCAATAAATATATCATAACCATATATACATGGGTGGGGTTTGAAGGCAGGTATGTTTATATTTTCATATGTGATATATCTGTGATAATAGTTCTGAACTGATGCATAGGAGAACCATGATATGCCATGTTAGTTCGTCTTACATTGTGCCCACTTTCACTTTCTCTTCATCTCCTGATTTCTCAGCTTGGTGGTCAGTCTATTGACTACTTTTTAGTCAAAGTGAAAGGTCTCATTGCTCTTTAGTATCTGTAAATGCTATTATGCCCTCATCCTTTGAATCTATGTTAGATCTTGAACTCAATGTGAAAAAATCAGACCTAATAATTTAAGATGTTTAGCAAGACAAGCATAGTGATGCATGCCTGTAATCTAGGAGGCAGAAGCAAAAGGATTGAAATTTGATCCTAGTCTTGGTAATTTAGGAATTTAGGGAGATCTTGTTTCAAAATGAAAAATAAGAGGCTAGGGACCTAGTTCAGTGTGAAGGCCTTGGGTTCAATTCTTAGTACTACGAAAGAATTGCATCACATTGAGATATTTCAGAGCCTTCTTACAACCCAATTTAAGATAGGCTGATCAAATGGTTGGCCCTCCCAAATTGTGTAGATTGCTGAATTTGGTTAAGTTATATGTAAAATTTGTATGGCAAAGAAAAACACTGAAATGACACCTAGGATTTGGAGGTAGAGTTATGTATGTTGCTGGGTACAGACTAGGATCATTCCCAAAATATCAGCTTCTGGCCTCTGGTGGACTAGGTCTTATATAGAGTTTGCAAGGGGGAAGTATACAGAAGCAGACTATGTGGCCATCTTTGATTGGTTCTTACCATATGACCAGCTGTGTATTGCAGTGATCAGTCATTTATAAGAAACAGGAGCAACAATAACTGTTGTCTGGGAAGCTAACAGAAACTGGAGAATACTGGCTGAGGCAAGGGCAATTTCTGCTACAAAATAAGTACACTGTATTTAATAATTGTGCATATTGATTAATGTTTCAAGAGCATTTTGAAATGTACAATTATTTAATTCATTTTTGTTGTGGTGAAATGCATATAAAATTATATTTTTAGTTATTTTTAAGTATATATTTGGATATCATGAAATATATTCACATTTGTGCAGCCACCACCACCACCACCATCTCTAGAACATTTCACCTTCCCAAACTGAAAATTTGTACCCATTAAGTAGTACTTCTCCATTCTCCCTTCCTTTTAGGACCACCGTTCTTTGTGTCTCTGAATTTGATGACTCTGAGTACATTGTATAGGTGGAATCTATTTATGTCTAGCCTATTTTACTTGACTTAATGTCTTCAAGATCCATGAATGTTGTATCAGTTTCCTCCATTGATCACTATGCCACATATTGTTTATAGCTTTGCTGATTTCATCTTTCAGCTATTGTGAATAATGTTATCATGAATATATGGATACATAATACCTGTTTGTCTCCGTGATTTTAATTCCTTTGAGTATAACCCAGAAGTGAACTTGCTGAAAAATATGCTAATTCAATATTTGATTTTTAAGGAACAGTCAAGGCGCTTCCCATAGTAGCACACAACTTTGCATTCTTTCCAGCAGTGCACAAGGAATTAAATTTCTCCACTCCTTACCAATACTTATTTTGTAGTTTTTGTATTCATCTTCTTCATTTAGTAATGGACATGCTCATGGGTTTGAGGTGTTATCTCATTGGGGTTTAATTTGCATTTCCTAATATATTAGTGATTTTGAGTATTTTTATGTGCTTGTCGGTCATGTGTATATCTTCTTTGGAAATACCAACATTTTTACCCAATTTTAATTGGGCTATTTTGTTTTAGTTGTTTAGTTGTGCTCTTTATACTTTCTGAATATTAACCCCCTATCTGAGGCATAGCTTGTGAATGTTTCCTGTCATTTTGGGGGTTACATTTTCATTTTGTTGATAATGTTCTTTTCATAATTTTTTATTATTTTTAAATTTTTATTCATTTTAATGAGAAAAAAATAGATGAAACAATTTCAATATAGGTTAGGGCCAGGGAGATAGCTCAGTAGAATAAGTGCCTGCTTAACAAGCACAGGGTCCTGAGTTCAATCCCCAGTATGGCAAAAACATACAGGTAAGTATGACATTTACAATAATTAATAAATTGCATTTTGTTGCCTTCACAGTAGTAATTCATAGGACAAGATGCAGACATGATATCTTGGCTAGTGATACTGTTCTTTGATACTGTATAGTTTTAAATTTGATGTACTCTCATTTTTTTAAAAATTTTGTTGTTTTTACTTTTGGTCTCACACCCAAGAAATCACTTTCAAATTTAATACCTTCAAGATTTCTCTCTGTGTATTCTCCTACGAGTTTTGTAATTTAGCTCTTATATTTGTAAGAATTTGATCCACTTTATGTTACTTTTCATATATGGCACAAAGGTCCAATTTAATATATTTGAATGTGGATATCCAATTGTCCCAACTTCCATCATAGAAAAGAATATTGTCTTTCCATTCAATATTCTTGGCATCTTTGTTACAATGCATTTAACTATATGTGCAAAACTTTATTTCTAGAGATCTATATTTCAATTGTCTATTTGTTTTTCTTATCCTGGTACCACACTGTTTTGATCACAGATGTTTTGTTATAAAATAAAATCAGGAAGCATAAAATTTCCAACATTACTCTTGTTTACACATTATCTTGATGTCTTTCCATTTATGAATGACTTCTTTTTTTTATTTTTTTATTTTTTTTGTCTTTTTGAGACAGGGTCTCACTGTACAGTTCAGGCTGGCCTTAAGCTCACTTTGTAGCTCAGGCTGGTCTCGAACTCACAACAATCCTCCTGCCTCAGCCTCCCGAGTGCTGGGATTACAGGCATGCGCCACCACACCCGGCTTTACGAATGACTTCTTAATTACTTTCAGCAATATTTTAGCATACATTTGTTTTAGTTTTTAGCATACAAGTCTCTCACTTCATTTATTCTTAAGTGTTTTTGTACAGTTGATACTTTTAAAAATAGAATTGTTTTCTTAAATTCTTTTTCATATTGCTAATTGAAAGTATTTATTAAAATACAACTTTGTGTGTGTGTGAGTGTGTGTGTGTATGTGTGTGTGATATTTAAGTCTTCTATATGTAAGATATTATTATATATAAACAGAGATTATCCTTCTAATTGGATATGTTTTATGTGTTTTCTGATCTAATTGCTCTGAGTAGGCCTTCTAGTATTTTAAACAGAAGTAGCAAAACTGGGCATCCTTACCTTGTCTCTGATTGTAGACAAAAATTTCTCTTCCTCTGCCATTGACTATGATGTTAGCCATGTGGTTTTCATATTTGGGCTCCTTTGTGTTGAAGTAGTTTCATTTTATTTATAGTTTGTTTAGCGTTTTTTATGAAAGTGTGTTGAATTTTGTCAAACAGTTTTTCTACATCAACTGAGATAACCATGTAATTTTTTCCTTTGTTATCCTAATGAATATACCACATTGATTGCACATATTTTTAAAACATAGAACTAAAACTCTTCTCAGATAAAATTCAAGTTAAAGGAAGGTTTTTTTTTTCTTTTGTTGTTGTTGTACTGGAGATTGAACTCAGGACCTTGCACTTGCCAGGCATGTGCTTATTCTACTGAGCTATCTCCCCAGCGCTAAAGGAAGTTTTGCTATCTGTGCACCTTGAGATCAGGCCTTTCCACTCCTCTTTCTAAGAAGTCTCCTCATTTCCTAGATGTTTCTCTTTCTGTTCCTCACTTTCCTTGTGGTTACTTTGTGGAAATATATTTTTTGAATATAGAAACATTTAACTCTTGAAAAAATGCAAATCTGCAACACCAGAATCACAGATGGTTAAAGCTAAAAACAGTTTTGGAGTTCATTTTGTCCACCTGTCACAAAGACACAACGCTTATTTGGTTAAAATAAATGTATTGTGATATATTTCAACAGTCCAGATTGCATTTTTCTTTAAGGATTGATGTATACATAAGAACAATAAGAAATGTGATTAAGACTAGCTGTGATTTAGTATAAAACTGTTTCACTTCAACCAGAGTATTTCTTTATTCTGGAATGAACTCACTCAAAAAGAAAGTGTTACTGAGTTTGGGATGTTATGTGGTATATAAATATTTAAAGTAGGGGCCAGGGAGCACTTCCCTGGTAAGTGCAAAGGTCTGAGTTCAATTCCTGGTTCTGGAAAACAAACAAATAAATAAATGTTAAAAGTGTAGATGCAAACAAATGCGTGAGAAGGGATTCATTAATATTACAATTAAAATAACAAGAATCATAAGAAATAATATATTTAAATAGAAAAATGTTTTTAGTTCTGTCACTGTCACGAGTGACCTGGGCCACAAGTGTTTACTAGAAAAACTAAATGTCCAGATTTGAGTTTCTGAAATCCATTCTCCATTAGCAGAACATTTTATATTAAATTTTACATTCTGCTGGAGAGAAAAGCAAGGTGGGTTTGAAACATTTGTTTCTACTAGAAAATTAAGTCTATGGTAGTCTATAAGCCCCTGACGAATAGTAAAAAAGAGGAAAACTACAATAAGGTGTGCATAATGAAAATAAGGATGACAAGAACAGGAAACATTCTGTTCTATTTTATTACACACAAGAAAGTTGATTTAAAGTGTATTGTATACTTTAATGAAGAATATTTTTATACTTTTATGAAACATGCCCTTATTTATAAAGTATCACTTGTATCTCTATTTTCCTACGTGTGGTACAGAAGACTAAACTGTCAGTAAACCAGGTATTTCTAGAAAATTCTACAGTGAGGCCAAATGAATTGGACAGATTATCTCAGATGAGTTAAAACATCTCATATTATCAATAGTACTCTCATTAGTATGGACTCAGTATTAGGTCTTAAATTTTTGTGGGTTCTGTAGTTTTTAAAATTAGACTTTATTTTTAGGGCAGTTTTAGAGTCAAAACAAGTTGAGTTTAGCTTGGAAAACACAAGAGACTTCCAATATACTGATTGCCCCCACAGATATACAGCTTCCTTCATTATTGACAGCCCCTACTAGAGAGAACATATTTTACAACTGATGGGCATACATTGACCCACCAATAGCACACAGGGTCCACAATTTTGTGGGTTTCTTTTGCAGAACTGGGGATTGAACTCAGGCCCTTGCGCTTGCCAAGGAAGTGCTTATTCCACTGAGCCATCTCCCCAGCCCAGGGTCCACAATTTGTATTTGGTGTAATAATACACATGGATGACACAGACAAGGGATCTACAGAGTAAGATACAGGATTACAAGATAAACCCTGAGGGGACCTCACTGACCTCATCAGAAACAAAAGCTACATTTTTTGGTATATAGGTCTTGATCTATCTTGGTCTTAACCATCCAGCAGAAAAGTATAAAAATGAGGTATACAATGCAGGGCCATAATAATAAGTTGAGCTGTAAATGGCTACACTCAACAACTTCTTCAGATAACTCACTATTACTGTGGAATGCTGCGCTGTGTTGGTTTGTGTCACCGAGTTCAGGCACCTAAATTGGTTTAATGACAATGGAGTGCTCATTGTTGACAGGTCTAGACAAAAAAAAGAGAGGGATACAAAAGAGGAATCATGATGTGTGTGTATAAACAGTACAGTTAGGATAAATATGCCATGCTTCTGTATAATTCTGTGAGAAGCAAGATTTGCATTAATAGTGGTTGGGCAAGATATTATGTCAGCTTCTAGTACTATGGACAACTACTAGGAAAATAACAAGGTAGAAAGTATTAATTATTGAATCTGTGATATAATTCAGATATAAAAAATAAGATAAGTGAACAGGTACACTCTCTTAAATCACTGATAAGAGACATCTGCTAAAATAATGTCTGTAAGTATAATATCATGTATGCACCTTGTACAATACCAAAACATTATGAAAACAATTTGCAATGTATTAATTTATCAAATCTGTCCTGTTAATTTGTCTTGAAACTGTCTCATTGGTATTTATACTTCAATAAAATAAAATAAATAAATATATAAAATCATATAGAAGGAGGTTGGGGGAAAAAATTACAAGATGGAGTTAGAAAACTTTGCATTTCTGAATGACCGATGACCACTTAGCTTTGCAGCTCTCACTCTTGCAAGGAGCACATCCTGAGTTGACTCCTAAGAGCACACATAGATGCCAAAGTGTGCCTTGAAGATAAAGCAAGCTTCAGTGTGTTGCAAATGATTAAATATTTCTGTTTCCTGGAAAAGATTATTTTGTAATTTGTTTTTTATTAAAATATATTTATTTAAAAAAAAACTATCAGTAAACTATAGGTACTATAATGGTGGCTACACAGATGCATACATTTGTCAATACCCACAGAATATATTATGCAAAGATTGATTCCTAATAAGAACTGCTGGCCCTGAGTGCTATTGGTGGGTCAATGTATGGTCATCAGTTGTAAAATGTGTACACTGTAGCACTGGGTGTCAGTGAAGGAAGTTGTGTATGTGTGGGAGCAGGGGATATATTGAAACCTTTGTGTTTTTTACCCAATTTTATTTGAATATAAAATCACCTTAAAAATGAAGTCTAGTTTTAACAACCACAGAACCCACAAACATTTATGATCTAACACTGAATTCATACTAATAGGATTAGTCTTGATAATATAAGATGCTTTGAGAAGTACTTGAGTCAGCAGGAAATAAAGCATGTTACATTATGATTTACCATTAGTTAAGAAATTTACAGGTGATATCTCTTTTGCTCAGTAAGACTTGGCTATATGATGGCCCTGCCCCCAAGGTGCACTGAGACAGCAACTGAGACTGGGCGTGGTGGCATGCTCGTGCCTGTAACCCAGCTCTTAGGAAGCTGTAAGCAGGCGGGTCACTAGGAGTCGGATCTAGTAGTGAGACCCTGAACATCCTGTAGACCCTTCCCTAAATATAAATTAAAAAAAAAAAGAATTGACTATAGCAATCAGTTTTTATAATTCATGCAAAGAAGCTCTAAGACAAGGATGCATTCATACAGCATTCATGACAAGACTAAGAAATGTAAATCTCTGAAATCAAAGCCAGTGAAAACCAGAAATAGAGAAGATTGGCAAAGCAAATGCAATGACTTATAAATGAGCAGCCGATACGTTACAGGATCCCTTTATTCAGAAAATGAAAATAAACAGATTTCGTTTATGATGGCAAAACCGGAATAATTTTTTAAAATATATTTGGTTGTTGCAAGTTCTCACTATGCATCTCAGACTTGTGGTGATCCTCTTGCTTTAGGGCTCTCCAGTGCTGGTATTACTGACATGTGCCACTAGGACTCTGGCTGGTTCGTCGCGCCCTGGGGGCGGGACTGGTTTGGCCTGTGGTGCCGAGATTCAACTGTGGTCCCTGTGCTTTCCTAAGCTTGCCTAAGCAAGCTCTTTAGTTCACTGAGCTATCTCACCAGCTCCAACACTGGAATAATTTTTGATAAAAATGAAGAAGGAGTGAGCTATATGGAGATTATCTATTAAAATTCTAAGAACTTTGCCTTCATATACCCATACTGTTGGAATAAGTTGATGTTCCTAAACTCTGAATCCTGCTTCAGTAACTGGGCTAGAGCTGCCCACTGGCCTCTTTCCTTAGGCCAAGGAATTCCAACTTCCTTTGGTGAATAACTGTGCTCCCTTCTCCTCCAGTGCAACAGGCACAACAGCAATTTCTTTTGACAGGTTCCTCATTGAAAGCAGAGGAATCAGAATTTCCTAGGGCCATATGGCTCATGTCAACCCCCCACCCAAGTGATTCTGATTCCCTTCTGATTTGAGAGGACCTTGCTATGAATCACACTTCCAACCAACTTAATTGCAAGGGAGTTAACTTTTTCAAAGTAAAAGTAATACTCCATTAGGAAGCTCAAAGTATCTGGTTTGCAATAGACATTTTCATACAATTAAAAGAGAATTTAAAGCAGACATTATAATTTAAATAGTTAAAGTGAACTAACTCATCTAGCAGGCTATATTTCAGAGTCCTTAGTTTCTTGGCATAGATCAAACAATTCCACCAAATTTAGTTAGACTACTGAAGAAAGTGATGTATAATTTTGGGATCTTTATTTCCTTTTGTATTCATTTTAAGTATATAAACAAATTGTTCTATTGTGCTTAAAAAAATAAAGTAATGAAGGAAGTTACCATTGTCATTGTAAATGTAAATAGTTCACTTGAGGGCCAGCCAAATAGCTCAGTGGATTAATGCACTTGTGCTGTTCCAGCCCTGCCCCTGAAGCATGCTGAGACAGCAATTGAGACTGGGCATGATGGTGCACGCCTGTAATCCCAGCACTTGGGAGATGTAAACAGGAGAATCACTACAAGCTTGATCTAGTAGTGAGACCCTGAACACCATGTAGACCTTTCCCTAAAATACAGAAAAAATCGTTCACTTGCAGAAAGATATTTTGCATTTTATTAGTCTGGGTACAATATTAAGTAAAATGTATGAAATGCAAGTGATTCAAAGCAACAGTATTACATTTTTTCCACAATGTATTAAGCAAGGAACAAAGAATAAATTTTATATCTTGTGTCAAATACAGTGAACTTGCATAAGGATGTGGCAGGATGCTGAGACACACCCTCTCTCAGGGAAGACATCAAACCAAAAGGTCTAGCCTGGGCATCAACACACATTCATGCACCATGTGAGGGTTTCCTTTCTGTGAACTGATTAGAAATCACGCTTCCTATGCTTGAACAGCTTCCAGCCTGGTTTGAGAACTGAGACACAAAGGGGTGAGGAAGTAGAGCCTTTCTCAGACAATATAGACACTTCCATAAAGCTTTCCCGTGGCCCTCTTGTGAGACTAATTGCTCATTCCTTGTAATTTCCACTAGCATTTTATGAGCACTGTTACATTACTACTGCTTTTATGATTGTTCTTAGTGGATTATTCCTCCCTGAGGAGTAATGTCCTGAGGGAAGTGGCTGTGCTCCGTTGCTCCAAGGCCCCCAGAGCCCTCTGCCAGTGTACACTGTGCACATGAAGAGGGCAAAAGGAAATCAGATAAAATGGAGTGGAAATACCGGGCTTTACTCACAGTGACGCTGCCCCTTTTCTCCCATCACCCATGGGCCTAGTTCTACAATTTTCCCTTAGAGTCTATCAACTGCATTTCATATGAATTCCCCTCCTCTTTAAGTACCCTGAAGTTGTGTTTCAGTTGCTTGAAACTAAGCACCTCACCTGGGACATTCCTTCACAAATACTTGGCTCTTCTCCCTTCATGCCCTGCCTTCCACAGCCCACGTCCTCTCCATGATGGGAGTCACATAACCTGTGAGCTGATGGAAATTCCCAAAGCATGGAATTTCCAGTCAGTTGACTATAGGATTAAATTTCCACTGTGTCACCTTGAGCAAGTGAATTCTCTGGACCTGTATGATGAAGTGAACACAATATCTACCTACCTCAGGAAGTAGTCATGAGCACCAAGGCAGATATTTACTGGTCAAACAGCTCAATTTTCCAGCTTGCATATTTCTCTTACACACTTAGAAATAATTGACTCATTGCCATGTGTGTTGTGTAATGTGACTATTTAAATCCTTTTTTATTTATCTGGTCATACACTGATGCCTTATTTCCCTCATTGCGGGGAAAAAGCCTGAGACCTTCTCCCCCAGCCTTCACAGGACTCTGCAGAGCCCTCCCTATCCATTGTAGGTTTTCAACCACCTTAATTGTGTGACAGCTTGTGATACATACGCACAGCCACAGGGTGGCCTCATCTTGCTTTACTTCTCCACATTGTGCTGCCTCATGTCTGAGGTGTTGCTGACCGGCTTTTTTTTTTTTTTTTTTTTTGGCTGTCCTGCTCCAGGAGGAGCTTCCCGGAGAATCAATGGACAGATGGGAACTGATTTTGCTGTCTCCTTGGTGCAGCTCCCTCAAGACTGACTCTGGACAGGGTTAGTGTCCTTTAGCCAAAAGCACGGAGAACATATGTGTAGTTGAGGAAGTTAGGTTCCCTATTTATTGCAGCAAAGGATAATGCACACTATGGATGCATTGGAGTATCTTAGGACAAGGCTGGTAACAAAGTTCATTGTACACACAAGAACATGGGAAGTCTGAGATGCCTGTCTTTGTTGCTTTTGTGCACAACTTGGATTCTGGAAATGTTCTTCCTATTCCCTTACTGACAGGAATGGGTCCTTGTGCTTAAAATATGCAAACAGTATAGTTTATGCTGAATACTTGTTTTGCTTCTAGGAGACTGGAATTCAGTGTGTGTTAGGCAGAAAAGGCTCATGTGACCAACACTGGGCACAGAAACTCTAAGGTGAACCAGTAAAGACAATATTGCACACTTTTGTTACAACTCAATGGGAGAAGAATCTAGAAGCTTGGGTCTCATTTCCTCTGACCTTTGCCCATATAATTTTGCCCTTGGCTCATTCTATTCAGTGTCCTTTCTCTGTGATGCATCTTAGCTATGATTGTGATTATATGCTGAGGCTTCTAAGTAAATTATCAAGATTGAGAGTGTTTTTGGGGATAGTTGATATAGTTACTTTAATATTTAAACTTAGGTGACTTTCGGGAGGGTATAAAGGAGTAGTGGACTTTATTTGAAATCATATGATCTCAAGAAATGGGTAATCCTGAGGCTGGGTATCACAATACATCTTACCTCCTTCTAGGTAAGAGCAAGGCTACAGCTGTGATTGGTAAAGAAGCAACTGTCTCTTCAATTTCCTAGGAGAAGAGAGTGCTTTGTGTTTTGTATGTTGGACAGTGTTCATGCTTTGTGCCTATTCTTCCTGGGGTGAGGGTTTGATTTGTATTTCCCCAATGATTAATGTGATGTTGATCATTTTCTCACGTACTTGTTGAGTATTTGTGCCTCATTCTGAGAAATGTCAAAATAGAACTATTCAGTGTTGCTACTGAGTTCCTAGAGCTCCTTATATATCCTGGATTAACTTCCTCCCAGAAGTAGAGTTTGGAATTATTTTTTACCATTCTGTAGGCTTTCTCTTCACTCTGATGGTTGTTTCTTTTCCTTTGCAGGAACCTTTTACTTTGATGCAATATCATTTGACTATTTTTCTTTTGTTTCCTTTGTTTTGGGGGGTTTCATGAAAATAAAATCATTGTCCATTTCCATATCCTGAATGTTTCTCCTCTTTTCTCTACTAATCATGTCGTTTCAAGTCTTACCTTTAGGTCTTTCATCCATTTTGAGCTAATTCTTACAGCTGGTAAGAGATAGTGGTTCAGTTTAATCTTTCTATATGTGAAAATCGAATTTTCTGCAAACCAGTTTTGCTTCTGGGCTGCAGCTCCATGCTTCATGGGCATCCCTCTTTTGCCTTTGCTCTGAGCAGACCTACAACACTAATGCCAACTAATCTCTGGTAGTGCTAGCTTTGGAACTGCCACGCATGGGTGAAATGCATCTTCCAACCCATTATGAGTTAGCCTTTGTCTGTCTAATCAAATACTTTGTCTTTCCCAAGGCAGTCTTTCCCTCCTGTGACACGAGGACATGATTGGAAGTCTGTTAGCTAAGAAAGTGAATATGAACCATAGAATATAATCATCAGATCCCTTCTTGCAGTAGTTGGGAGAGATTTTGTAGGGAATTTCCTGCTTGGCTTTCAGAAAGAATCTGTTCTAGAGGTTCTCATAATGGGCTCTTTGACATCTTCTGTGGTAGGCAATGGCATGCTTATTCTACTCACAGGACCCCCTTTGATGTGTTCTCCCAGGGGAGTAGGTGGCCATTAGCAGTTGGTGTCCCTTTGTTTACTTTCCTTTGCCTATTTTTTTTTTTTTTTTGTCTTTTTGAGACAGGGTCTCACTATGCAGTTCAGGCTGGCCTTAAGCTCACTTTGTAGCTCAGGCTGGTCTTGAACTCACAACAATCCTCCTGCCTCAGCTTCCCGAGTGCTGGGATTACAGGCATGCGCCACCACGCCCGGCTCTGCCTAGTTTTTTAAAATGTGTTTCATACAGGATCTGCAGGGTCTCACTATATCGATTAGATTCATAGTGACCCTTTCTGTCTTTCAGCCTCCCAAGCACCAGGATTACAGGCATGCATCACCATGCCCAGTCTCAGTGTGCCCCTTGGGTGGTGCCAGCATGGAAGGCCAGGGATCAAATCCCCTGCCTCTGTGTCTGCCTAAGCAGGTGCTTTAATCTACTGAGCTATCTGGCCAGCCCTCTTTTGAGTTTATGATGTGAACATCTCATGACTTTCTGCAGAACTTCCATTACTGGGAAAGGATCCCATTCATAACCTTGCACCACAATTCTATCTTCACCAATGAGTAATAATAGCAGTCTTATAGCATTTTTTTGGTGGTATCAAGGATTGAATTCAGGTCCTTGTGCTTGCCAGCCAAGCACTTATTCCACTGAGCCATCTCTTGGCCCTAGTAATAGCAGTCTTTTTTTTTTTTTTTTGTTTTTCATTTTGCTTTTATTAAGCATTACATAACACACTAAACTAAACTGCATGTCACATATTATACTGCTTAAACTTCCAGCAGGTTAGATGACCGTAACTGAGTTATTTTTTCATCAATCAGGAAAATGCTTCCTTAATCAATGTTCTCCAAACCCTTTGACACATAGTAATGATTAACTCCAGAGATGCGCCTGTCTCTTTCCATCAAACTCCACTGATAGGGAAAGTGTGCAACCCTTTTTTCCTTGCCCCCATTACAGAACCGGTGGATGTATGCAGTGGCCACTCCGGGAATGACCAAGCACACATCCATGATGGCAACTCCAGGTAGAATCTCGAACCACATCTCGGCTCGGTTACTCCAACCCTCCGGTACTCGGAAAGGTGACCGGCTTCAGCTTTCTTCCCCAGTAATAGCAGTCTTAACATTAAAGAATTGTTTACAATTATCGTAAAGTATCTACATTTCCAGAGCTCAGAGCAATGTCCTTGTGAATACTAACCCATTGAGATGAGACTAATGGGAATCAAGTTGTGCTACAATTTTAAAATACACATTGGATTCCAAAAGCATAACATAAATAAATTGTAGAAATGTTTATTAATTTTCTTATTGATTATGTGTTCAAATGGTAATATTTGAATATGTTGGATTAAATAAAAAGTACTGAAATAAATTCTATCTTTTTCTTTTTAGTGCTTTTTAAGGTTTCTACTAGGAAGTTTAACACTGTGTAGCTCACATTGTATGTCTCTTGGACAGGGCTGTTTTGAACCAGGAGTTAGCAAACCATGGCCAACTCAGGATGATTTGATTCATGGCCCTTGTCCGTGTAAATTCAGTTTTATTGAAACACAAACCCACTACTTGAGTGTACAATGTCTGTGGCAGCATTTTTGCTGCAATGATTGAGTTGAATTGTTGAGACAGATTGCCCAAAATACATACTATCGGGGCTGGGGAGATGGCTCAGTGGAATGAGCACTTCCCTGGCAGGTGCAAGGGCCTGAGTTCAATCCTGGTTCTGCCAAAGAAAAAACAGACAAACAAACAAAATACATACTATCTGGTTCTTGACAAAATTTATCAAGTTGTGTTCCAGATTACTAAAAAACATATTGAAAAATGTGTTTTTTTAACTTTATGAAATATGTTGAATATTTTGATTTATATCTGGATATCTTATTTATTATTAAGTATCTATTATAGTATTTTATTCACCGTAAAATAGATATATTTAGGCTGATGCTTTAAGTTGGACGGCCAACTAACCTAGCATGCTACTGCCCCAATTAATGGGGAGTAGAGAACTTCACCAGTAGTTCTATCATGCTGCTATTCTTAGGAGGCTTCGTGCTGATGTCCTCACGGATTTGTCTCACTGCTATCCATTGAAATGATAGACACACCTCAGAAAACTTCGTCACATTTTCGTGTAAATAAGTGATTAGCAGAGTCCCCTCTCAAGAAAAGTGCCCACTCATATGAGCAATAGCCACGGTGATTAAATATAAGCGTCTGTCTCAGCCTCAAATCACAAGCTGTAAGGGACACATAAAAATTACCACTATGCAGAAAGCAGTGCCCATTCAGGATGGTGAATGGAACTTACTGGGTCGTTCGAGAATTGCATCTACTAATATGTGACGCTTTCTTGAATTCGTGTGGCACAGCCAATTGGTGTAAATGCTCATTTCCCTACTGACTTTTCATCTTTTTCACTTTTGTCAATTTTCTTTGCAAAGCACTATATTGTGGAGGGGTGTGTATGTCATGAAAGCACATTCTGCATCACGCTGAAAATTATGGCTCCAAAGCCTGCTTAAATTACACCCTAATAGTATTTTCTTGGAAGTCATTATGAATTTTGGTTCTTCCTAACCTTTGCCACTGGGGATCAAATAGCACAGCTCAGTGTTTCCGTTGCTGCATTTTATAATGGTGGTAATGTAAGAATTTACTGGGGACTTTATCCACAGAGACAAAAGCATGCCACTTTATGAAGCTATTAAACACTATGGATTTTCCCACATGAGACATCAAGCTTATTGTATTTCCCAAGTCTCCCAGCAGTACCCCCACCCAAGCCTAGTTCCATTGTGTTTGCTGGTGAGGCTAGCTCAGTCATTCTCTAACCCAAGGTCGTTAGATTCTTGACTGCAACCCAGCGATATCACCAAGGCATAGGCCTAGAGGCGACATGCCACTCCATACCACAGCTTGTTACTGCAGGACACCTGGCCTATAAGCATGAAAGGTTATTATATTCCCTTTTGACAATAGAAGCTTTTCAAGGGCCAACAATGCAATTTTTATAGCAGAGATTAAAGTTGAAAACATGACAAGCAGAGAGCAGTCTGCCTTTGTGTGCAGACAACCAGACATTTTCAGCCAAAGAGGCAATAAGCCCCACGATAAAAATACTAACTCGAAACTCCCAGGGCTCTCCAATTAGATGCTTATCTTTTCTTTAATGGGCGAGGCTTTGTTTAAAACAAAATTTCTAACAGAAAAAATATGCTTTTGCTACTCAAATGTATTTGCTGTGGAAATGATGGCTGCTGAAATATGTGAGGAAAATGATTATCATGAAAAATGATTAAATAATATACCTTTATGTGCACAAGACCTTAAAATTCAGAATGATCCCCTTTCCATTTAGAGGGAGCTGTGGTACTCATTAAAATTCTCTTTGGGAGTAATTTAGTTATTAAAATCAATTTTGTTTTATGGAAATTACAAAAACATTTCTTAGATTTGAAGGTTTGTGTTTTTGAAAAAAATTAAGAGTACTCAATCTGGAGGTATTTACTGTGTGGTTTTAGTCACTGATATAATTCCAAAAACATGTGAAGCTGCCTATCATATATCCCACTGCCAAATGCCTTTGTTTCTTCTTCAATTGGAAGAAGAGGTAAGAGTCTTCTTAATGATAGGTAGGGGACACAGTGGCTGCCTGGGCAACTTTAGGATACCCATGTGATCACTGTAGGGTATTGTGACCTTTGACTCTGTATAGAAAGAGATGTTTTGGTGGTACAGAGATAAATCATAGTCACCCAGGGGCTTCTGAAGTACTGGATGGACAACTTGCTAAGGATGTGCAGATTTTGCTTCTAAATTCACCAAAGGTTACAAAGCACAGGATGCACTCCACGACCCCTGACACATCATGCACTTTTCACTTCCTTTCATGACTCCCTGGAGACCTCAGCCCATCCCACTGTGAACCCATAGGAAAAGCAATCATACATTGGGTGTTCTGGACAGTTCTGATTAAGTAATCTTTATCCGCATAAATTTTCATTGGAATTCTTGTTCCAGTCAGATCAGATGGGAATGTCTCTAAACTAAGGAAAGAGAACACATCCTGCTGGCACTCTGGCCTGGATGGAGTCACAGGACCTGCTGGGTAAAAGTGGCTCCTATTGACTTATATTTGCTGAAAGGATGCTTTTGGGGAATCACGGTACTGTCAGAAGGACACATTTGGTGAGCTTGAAAATACAAGATATTTTAAGGTCTGTCTCCTCAAAAAGTAAGCTCTAAAAAGAGTGAGGAGATAGAGCACTTGACCTAATCCTCCAGCACTACTTTGGCTGTGCATATTTTCAGAATCTGTCATAAAAGCTCACAGTGATATGAGAGACTCAAAGTTTAATGGTGTGTAAATTTTTTAACCCTCTTGTTGCCCCTTAACTGCTGCCTAAAAATGTGAAAATGTATGGTTTTTTATTTCATTTTAGAAGCAACAAGAAGAAAACACCAAATGCCTTGAGTTAAGCACACAGAATCCTATGCTGACAAACACGTGCAAATATCAGCTCTACCTGATTGGTGGCAATTTTCAGACTTTATGTGCCCAGGACTCTGATACCAATATTCTGTAGTCTCCTGGGTCCTTCTACTTGTGCCCTTCTATAGTCATTTAGAGTCTTAACCCTCTCCAGGTAACTTCTCACCGTTTAGTGGAAGAACTCCATCCTGAATTCAGCTTTCCCTTGCTTACTTGAACACTCAAGTAGCTATGTTTAGGCGTGTGGGGAACTGGATTCAAAGAGAAATTAATTGGAAGTCATTTTTAATTTCAAAGAGAATCTCAGGTATCTCTACCCTGTGAATGTATGAGCACTCTAAATTTATGAGGTGCTTGGAAATATACTACATTATACAATATCATCTAATGCAATCCATGGAATGCTGAATGCCCTTTGGAGTGTTTGAAGCCAACTTTTACAAATACAATTTTAAAAAGAGGATAACTAAATGGGTGTTATTGTGCTCTGAGCCTGCTAACCAGTCTTTGAGAACATAACATGAACTGGTTGTCAAGGTAATTTCTGTGAAGGTGGCAGAAACTGTAACTAAGCCAAGTGGAAAAAGTAAACCTTCTCTCCATCGTATTCCAGGAATGCTCAAGCAAAAAGAAATTCCTAGACACCTCTGAGAGTCTTTCTATTCTCCTTCCTTTCAACTTTCAACCGTCTTTTCCATTTCCCCCACAGATGACCAAACAAAATAGAGTATTCCCTAAGAAAATGTATTTAGAGAAATTGAGTTCAGGGTCAGTTTTTTTTTAATTTTAGATTTTTACATCTTCAAGTCTCCTTTACTTTATATGCTCTAGGCTGATACAAATTAGAAGAGTATTTTGCACTCTATGGAGGACACATGATAGAATACCCTAAATTGAAAATGCATGTTTCATGATAACAGACATTTCCACTCTTTCTGGGCATTTCCAATTGCTGTAAAGCACCTCTGTGACATGAACTAATCCACAGACCCTCTGGAGACTTAGCAGAAAAACTGAGGCCATGAAAGTGATTATAGGGCCATTAAGCATAAATGGTGGAAAAGAAATTACATTTGAGGTTTTTTTTTCATGTTCTGCTTTCATATAAATTACATAAGACAATGGAAAGAAAAGACCATCTGGGTTTAGATTTCATAAAATGAAACTCACATCTGCTTTGGTATGTCATAAATATTCCCTCATTAGAGAATTCAGTCTATGAAACACTTTTGGTCAAAAAAGCATGGAGAAAAAAAGGAGAGATTGTATTCCATGGATGTTGATTATATTTAAATCCTCAGTTCTCAATACCAAGCAGGAAACACCTCAGACGATTCTAAGTAACTTTATTTTTAGAAATTAAAGAATCTTATGTTGTATCTGTTTTGGCCAAGTAATGTACACGTCTCTTTTATTTGTTAAACAGGAGATTTAATGCTTTTTTATAAATCAAAACTAAAGGGCCTTTTGTGCTTGGCTTACATGTTTAAAACGTTGGGGTGGAAAAGTGCACTGTGGTAGATAAATCCTTTGACCTCATCAACATGAGATGAATATTTCTAGCCATATTGAGTCATTCAGTTACCCAGCAATTTTTTTTTGCCTTCTCCTCTTTTCACCTGTTATCTCTTGGCTCCATCTATTTTGAATTAGTTCCATCTCAAATTTCATGTAATAGCAAGATGGAATTCCGTGTGATGGAAAGGCAATGGCGACAGAACCATCTTTTATACTCTCTCCAGTTCAAGCCCAGGGAGAGAGTAAGAGGTGCCTTTTCAGAATCTTATTGATGCTGAATGTATTTGTGTCTGTCCTGCAACTAATTACCAATCATAAAGCCTACTGACAGTGGGATTCTGATTGTCTGAGACCTACTTTAATGTGCTATTTCTGGGTAGCCAATACTTCATGGGCCAGGATTGAAGGAGAGATGATCTCTGTAGCCAGCCATTTATGAGATTGCCCCAAATGGTCCTTACCTCTTAGAGTTTATATTTTTGGAAAGCCTGTCCCCTTGAATGTGGGCTGAACCTGGTGATTCTCTTCTACCCAAGGGAATGCAGCAAAGGGGATGTGATATCACTTCCATTATCCTGTTGGATAAGACAGTGACTTTCATTTTGCTCATGTTTACTCACTGTACCACCTTCTTGGCTGGTATACTTTGATAAAAACAACCTGCCACATTGGAGGGATGATACTGCCAGAAACTGAGAGTGGGCTCCAGCCCATAATCACTAAGGAATAGAGACCCCTGGCGCAATCACCTACAAAGAACTGAGTCATGACCGTAATTGTACAGGTGACCTTGGAAATACATTTTTCTCCATTGACAATTTCAGATGAAACCCCAAACTTGGCTTGCTACTTGATTACACATGTGTGATCAACCATGAAAAGTGGATCCAGGTAGGTGGTACTGAGACCTCTGATTCAAAGAAACTATGTGAGGGCTGGAGAGATAGCTCAGCTGTCTCAAGCGCCTGCTTATGAAAGCTTAGGCAATTGCACAGGGATGGTGATTCAATCCCCAGCACCATGTGCTGCACCAGCTCTGCCCCCAGGGCTGGCTGAGCTGGCTATAAAAACAGACAAACAAACAAACAAAAAAGGAACACAAAAATAAAAACAAACAAATGAACAAAAAATACAAAGAAACTATGTGATAATAGATGCATGCTGTTTTGTGCTGTGAAGTGCGAGGTAGTTTGTTACATACAAATAGTCTCTGCATAGCTTGTTATACTCAGTTTTCCAAGTTTTAGAGATTTAACAAACAGAAAACTTCTCTAGACAAATTCCCAATCTTTCCAAGCAGCCATGTAGGGGGATTTGAGAGCCAGCGAAACTTATGGCCCCAATCCAGCAGGGATAGCAAGTCTTTGTGTCTGTTGCAAGCTCAGCTTTTCTTCCCTATCTTGTACAGGGGGCTGACACTTCATGTTCTTTCCAGAAAGGTTTCTGGGAAGCCCTGAGCAGGACCAAGACTGTCTCAGCAGTCACAAACCCAACTGTGATAGGATCTGTGTTATGTTTTGCTTTCCTTGAACCAGGCCGTGCATACCAGGCAGACATAGGCCATTAGTAATGTGAGTCTTCTGTAACAGGCATCCTAACTCCCTCTTCTGTGAAATTAACACTGGCCTACCAATGCCTGATTGTTCTGCAAAGAACTATGTTTCTTTGAGCAAGGAGGGTTTCTGCAAGTTAGCATGTCTGCAAAGAATTCAGAGTTTCCTATTCAGGAATGTAATAAAACAATTCAACTACAGGGATGGGCTGTAAAGGCTCTTCCTTTCATGAGAGATGAGTCCTATATTATTTGTCCCGCTCTGTCTTATATCATAGTAGTTTTCATTCTTATTTTGTTTTACCCATTGGATTGTCCCCATTTTGAGCTTATGACTTTATATAACTTGCAAATAAATGTTTTTTAAAAATGTGTGGTGCATACAATCTCAATAGTTTTATTGTGAAGCTAGAAGAAGACTTAGGATAAAAGCTATTTAAAGAAAAAGATTCTCTGAAGTAAAAATAGCTTTTTAGTTTTAGAAATAGTTCCCTTTTACATTGTCTTTATATTTTTCTTTTATGCTTTACTCAGTAAGCATGTAATCAGAATGACTTATGTCATAACAAATGATCATGGTAGGAAAAATGTATTTAAAGAAAAGGATTCTCATAAACAAAAAAATTCTCATTTTTAGAAATATTTTCCTCTTAGGTTGCCTTTTTGGTTTTCCTTTATGCATTATACAGCATAGAATCAGTTTCCCTTGTGTTATTACAAACAATAATGATGTTTTGTTTCACTTGAAAACAAACCATCCCATTAAAAAGAAAAGGGTGCCCATTAGTATTACTTTTTTTGGATTAAAAGTCTAAACATTAAAACAGAAACACTAAATCTCCTGGAAGAGAAAGTAGGAGGAACTCTTGAAGACAGAGGGGTAGGCAAACAGTTCATGAACAAGCATGTATTCACACGGGAAACACTTGCAGGAATTAACAACTGGGACCTCCTCTTGATTTTCATTTTTAAAATTAATTTTACCAAGAAACAGATAATAATGAGACAGTTTTGAAATCAATTAATAGGACAGTTTCAATAATTAATACATTGTATATTTCTGCCTTTCTGGTGGATATTCATAGTACAAGATGCTGACATGATATCCTGTCCAAACACTATTAGTACTTTTTTTAATAGGACAGTTGCAATAATTAATACATTTTACACCATTATCTTTCTGGTGGTTATCCATAGTACAAGAAGCAGACAGGTTATCCTGTCCAAACACTATTACTACCAATCTTTCTTCTCATAGACTTAAGTAAAAGTAGGTATATATCTATCCTAGCTATTCTGTATATGCAAATACAAAATAGTCCTTCAGGACCTCCTCTTATTGAGAAGTTCTGCACATCAAAAGAAATTATTAACAAAGTAAAAAGACAACTCACAAATTGGGAAAATTATTAACTAGTAAGCACTCAGACAAAGTCTGCTCTCTAGAATTTTTGGTGAAACCAGGGATTGAACTCAGGCCCTTGCGCTTGCCAGACAAGAATTTATTCTACTGAGTTATCTCCGCAGCCTCCAGTATTACTGTTTATAGAATATTCTGGATTTTCTATCAAAGATTATAGAATAAATTTTAGTTGTATTTGTAATGTAATTTCTGAAATCGCACTGCTCAGCAGAATAAAATAATCTAGGGCTGGGGAGATAGGTCAGTGGAATAAGTGTTTGCCTGGTAACCACAAGGTCCTGAGTTCAATCTCTGGTACCAAAAAAAACAAGAATAACATTAATATATTATTTATCAACATAGAGCAAGAGTTGGCAAACTATACTCCTTAGGCCAAATCAAACACTCTGCTTGTAATTGTAAATGAAGTTTTATTGTAATATATATTTGTTTAGATATTGTTTATGATTGTTTTGATATTATAATAGCTGCATCGAGTTATTTAGACAGAAACCATATAGAGCCAGCAAACTCCAAAAGATCTTTCTCTGACACTGTACACTGATCTGCTAATCTACACAACCAATTTTAAGATAACACTGTGCAATATAACAGCCACTGTTGAATTCTCATTATTTTGTTTAGTGAAATTTTGTATCATTTCTATTTTTTTGCTGTTTTTTTTTATTCTCTTTAAAAACTAACCTTGAGATAGTATGTAAACACTGATCCTTAACTTGAAGGGAACTAAATACTGTCTAATCTTTGATTTGATTTGAATGCTAATTTCCTTCTGAGACACTGGAGGATTTTCAATCCCTTTATGCAATGTTTTCTTCTGAAGTACTTTAAGTTTGTTTGATCATAGATTTGCACTTTTTAATTTTGTTTTATTTTATTTTTTTAAGTTTGGAAGTTTGTGACAGAAGGTACCTGTCATTTTTTAAATTAATTTTTTATTTTATTGAAGTACAAAAACCAATCAGACAGTTTTAAGACACCTTAACAAGACAGATTCGATAAATTAATACATTGCAAACTGTTTTCATACTGTTTTGGTATCGTACAAGGTGCATACATGATATTATACTTGCAGACATTATTATAGCAGATGTCTCTTATCAGTAAACTAAGAGTGTAGCTGTTTACTTATCTTATTTTTTATACCTGAATTATATCAAAAATTCAATAATTATTTTCCTAGTGGATGACCATAGTACTAGAAGCCGACATAATATCCTGTCCAACCACCATTAGTGCAAATCTTGCCTCTCATAGGATTATGTAGAAGCACAGTGTTATCTATCCCAACTGTACTGTCCATACACACACATCATGATTCTTCCTTTCTACACCCCTTCCTTTGTCTACACCTGTCAAAGGTGGGCACTCCACTGTCATTCAACTAACTTAGGTGCTTGAACTTGACACCACAGTCCAACACAGTCCAGCATTCCACAACAATAGTGAGTTATTCAAAGAAGTTGTCGACCATAGCCATTTACAGCTCAGCTTAATCTTATGGCCCCATGATTTGCACTTTTGGTGTAAGGCTCAGAAGCAATTTTTTGCAAACTCAGAGAAGTTAGTTGTCCCTCATGAAGTTGCACATGCAGAGAGTAGTGGAAAGCCTGAAGAGATCTCAGAGTCATAACTGCAAAGCCAGGCCTCTTTGGATGCTGATTTGGGTTCTCATTTGTGATGATGATTTGGGTTTTCAAGTGTGACTCCTACACTGTACCAAACCAACGTGAAACATGATATTTAGTTCACCCAGTTGTCTGTAGTTAACCTTAATAAAACCAGTATCGAAATCTACATCAATGTTAATATTCACACTTTCAGACAAACATGTTTTTCAAGATTATGTACAAGTGTTATCTAGACTATGTTGCCTTTTCTAAATGGCTCAATGTGAAGGCATTTGTGTGTATTTCTTCTAGACCCAGGGATCAGTCCTTGTATTGGACTGAATGCCTAAAGCATTTTCCTTTGAGCACAAATCTGAGCCACAGTATTCTATTGAACTATGTGGATGGGAAGCACTTCTGGATCATGCCCTTTTGTAGCTGAAACATCATAATTTACTGCCCATATGTCACAAGTGTAATTCTCCCCAGTGTCATTGATCTTTGCAAAAACAAAATGGAACATAGGACTGGGTACACTAATAGCTCTTAGAGTTGTCCAGGGAGGTGGCCATGTGCAAAGCATGAAGGTGATGTCCACTTTCATGTTCCACCAGGCCTCTTTGTGGTTGGAGGTAAAGCTTGGAACAAGAGAAAGGGATGTGTTCTGAACAGGGTCTATCGAAATTCCTGTCTGACCCCTGCAAATTCATTGTTACCTAAAATTCAATCTTAAAAAATTTCTTCATCTAATAGCTTTATGAGATGTCTGTCTTGAATAAACTTCAAATTGCAGTAAAGAAACTACCTCTTATATTTTCTCATCTACAGTAACTGCTCAGTGGCTGAGAAATTATAGGCAATCCATATATATTTGAAGACCAAAAGAAGAACTGTGTCACTGAATTGATGGCCCATTGGAAAATCAGTGTTCCTGTTAATATTGCTACCCAACAAACCAATCTAAAATTAGTGTGATAAAGCCATCATTTTTATTATGATCACAGTTCTGTGGGTCAGGATTTTGGAAAGAGCGTGGAAGGCTGTCTGGCCTCTGCTTTGCTTAGAAAATTCAAAGACTTTGAAGGGAGATTCAACATTTGTTACTAGAATCATCTGGAAGCTCACTCAACTTACACATCTGGCAACTGATTCTGGCAGGCACTAGAATGTTACATGTGGTGTCTGTCTGTGGCTGCTTGGGCTTCCTCACAGCATGGTGCCTTAGTTTCAAGTGTGATCAGCCTCCAAATATCAGGTTTGTAAATCACTGCCGTCATAGCCAAGTAAGATTGAAGATGAAAGAGCAGAGATTCTCATCTTTGACCAGAGAAGACCTTAAAACACTAAAAAAAGCTTGTGGATTAAAAAATATAGTTGTCAAAAAAAAAAGCATAGTTGTTATTCCGTATTGAGAAAAACAGAATTGCAATAGGCAGGCAACTATACCTTTAGAAAAACTGACACACTTACCTGCCCCCAGACCTACAGGGAGAGAGTGCAAACTTTCTTAAATAAATCAAAACAAGAAACACAATTCTTTTCACCACTCTTCTGTTTAGAGATATTGTAAAAGATATGAATTGCCTCTGTGTGGTAAGAGGTATAAAATGTGCTCCATTAAAATAATGACTATGGGCTTACAGTATTTTTCTTCTCACTCAGTTGTTGATCATTTCATCACATTCTATATGTCCCTGTAGTATAGAGTTCTTTCATATGAAGTACTAAAATAGCTTTTCAAAAACAAGACAAGGAGTTTCATGCTCCAATGAACTAATATGGTAAAATGTCATTATCATTAACTAAAAAAAGGCAGACAAATGTTTGAGTTAAACTCAGATAGAAAAAGGTCCCTTCTTTTGGAAAGTACTTATATTGAAAAATACTTAATTTGGCATTATCAAGAAATTTAGCCTTCATAATTAAGATACAGAAAATGTGTGATGAACAAGAAACTATTTTATGTAAATATCCTTCAAAATTTTTTCTCAAATGGTTTAAAGTTTCACTATGCAATCAAAATTCAATTCTGGGAAGTCTTTACAAATTTCAAAGTTTTGAAAGTAACAAAGTGAGCTAAAAGAGAAGTAGTAGTTCGAACTGGTCAAGGCAGTTTGACACACTATTATAAAAATCCAATACTTGATTTTATTTACTTTGTCATTTAAGGTTCTAAAAGTGGCTCTTTTAAGAAAATGGAGACATATTCTTCTAAGGTTGGATCACGGATGATTTTATAGTTTTCTCCGGAGTATTATTCAGGATCTTCCGGAGAGCATATGTTATATACCTCCAGACAACCTACTTAAAAGGTAGGGAACAGGGGAGTCCTTCATACTATTGTTTTTGGATGAGTCTCAGTAAGGAACCAACTCTAAACTCTAAAACATCGAACCTCTTCCAAGATACCTTTCTAAAATTGGAACCTCTGATGAACACTGAGTTTACAAATACTGGCCTACATGGCCCTAAAAGAGTGAATAAGTGGAACAGATTTATCTTGAGTTACAAGGCACACAAAGACATATGAGGAAGGCCTTCCAGTTGAATAGCCTAGTGGTCTGCAAATCCAATCTAAGGAATAACTCAGTGCCCACATGTGAGAAATGAAGTGTCATGCCAGGAGAAGTTCTGCACAGTTATCAATGCTTTAACCAGGGTGGCTCTGGGTCTGTCTGAAGGATCTAGCTTCTTCATCAGCTTCAGGGGCAGATGCTGGAACGTTAGCTCCTCACTGTTTGCAGTGCCTGTGAATAGCTACTCTCACAAATTCTGGTTATATGCAATGGCTTCTAGGCATATCTAAATAATTTGGAGGAATCACGCTGCAGTTCTCCATCTCTTACCTAGTTAAACTTTTAAAAGTCCAACAACTAAAAACATAACAAATATAACTTAAAGATACCAATTGTTGTTGCTGTGGACAAAGAAATAGTTTAAGACACCTCAGATATCTTGCTGTTTGTTTCAAAGCAGAAGATGCAGAGGTTTTGATTATTCCTTTATTAGTGATTTAGAAGTATTTGATCATTTAATTATGAAAAATACAGGGTTAGTGAGATAGCTCAACAAACTAAACACCTGCTTAGGCAAACACAGGGATGGGAGTTCAATTCATGGAACCATATCCCGACCCTGGCCACACTGAGCCAGCCACCGAGACTGGGTGTGGTGGTGCACACCTATAATCCCAGTGCTAGGGTGCCTGAAAACAGGAAGATCACCACAAGTCTGAACTGTGTAGTGAGACCCTGTACCAAACACATCTAAAAAGAAAGAAAAATACATAGATTCATGTATCTCCAGATGATGATACACTTTGATCTTGACTTGGGTTTTACTGAAGCATTATTTCACTTGTTTTATGAGAGATTTTGCAGAAAGGGACAGGAGAAAAGCATTGATAATTCAACCCTAAACTTCAGAACTGCCACTGAGGAAGATCTTGCTTATCTGAACAAAAAAAAATGTGTGGTGCACCAGTCACATCCTTTCCTTGAAACTCTTGTTTTTTTTCCCATTGTACTCCCTCCAGTGTTTATTTGAGTTAGCTGTTTTCTGATTCCTCAGTGTGCAAGGAGAGGAGGAATTCATATTTCATGATTTCAATTCTTTTACCTTATTTTGTGTGGTGGGATATTTTAATACAGCCCTCCAAAATCTTTCCTTCCTGATAATTGGTGTCTTATGCAATCTTTCTTTCTTTCTTTCTTTCTTTCTTTCTTTCTTTCTTTCTTTCTTTCTTTCTTTCTTTCTTTCTTTCTTTCTTTCTTTGTAAATGTATTTAGTACAGGGTGTACAGCATCTCACTATGTAGACTGGACTACTAGTGATCCTCTTGTTTTCAGCCTCCCCAGCCCTGGGATCTCAGGCATGGACCACTGCACCCAGTTTCAATTGCTGTCTCAGCACTCCCCAGGGGGGTGTCAGCATGACATGTGGTGCCAGGTATTGAACCTGGTCCCTGCACTTTGCCTAAGCAGGAGCTTTAGTCTGCTGAGCTATCTGGCCAGCCCTTCTTTTCTTTAGTGTGAGTTATTCTAATGACATGCTTCTCACCAATATATGGTGAAAGTGACAGGAAGTCACTTCTAGATTCATTTACAAGAGATGCAACTTTAACTTGCTAGTCAGATGGGTGTATGACAAATGTGCATATGTGTCTCAGCCAGTTTAGATTGTTGCAACAATGTCAGACTTGGGTAATGCAAACAACAATAATTTATTTGGTATGTTCTTTGTAATTTCTATCACTGCCTGATGTTGCTTGTCATTTATTTGGTTGTTCATAATCTATACTAGATGAATAAAATCCATGGCTCCTGAGCCTTTGGCTAGCTTGTGCAGAACATAACATAATGCCTAGACAATAGAAAGTGCCTAGAAAAATTTGTTGAATTAATTCATGGGGAATTCATTGCAAAGAGTGCCCCAAGGAATCAAAGAGGCAGATTAAAATATGTTAAGGTAGAGTAGCAGACATTGGCTGAAGGTGTTGGAAATTACTTTCTTACCAAGACCACTGATATGAGAGGAGAAACAGTCACTCATTGAGACATAGGAAAAAAAAAGAGGGGCCGGGGAATAAGTGCATCCCTGGCAAGCACAAGGGCCTGAGTTCTATCCCTAGTTCTGCCAGAGAGAGAGAGAGAGAGAGAGAGAGAGAGAGAGAGAGAGAGAGAGAGAGAGAGAGAGAGA
>PVKA01030143.1:0-27592 GCA_004027165.1 Ctenomys sociabilis
GTCCAGAACAGGCAGACATATTGGGAGAGAAAGTAGATTAATGGCTGCCAGGAGCTAGGGAGTTGGCAAATGATTGCTAATGGGCCAAAAGTCCTCCTCTCCCCCTACCCCCTTTTGTGAGATGGGGTCTTGATCTGCAGCTCAGGCTGGATTTGAGCTCATTTTGTTGTCTAGGCAAGTTTCAAACCCAGACGGATCCTGCTGCCTCAGCCTCTGGAGTTCTGGGATTACAGGCATGCGCTGCCATACCCGGACCAAAGGTTTCTTTTTGAGGTGATGAAAACACTCTCAAATAAGACAGAGGTGCTAGCTGTCACACACAGCCTGCTGAATATACTAAAAACTACTGACAGTGGAATAAGCGTTTCCCTGGCAAACGCAAGGACCTGAGTTCAATCCCTGGTTCCACCAAAAAAACCCCTCAAAACTACTGAATTGTACAACTTGAAGGATAAATCTTGTGATTTGTATATTATATTTTAAAAGAAAAAAGAAGGAAGAAGGGAGGGAGAGTGGAAAAGGAGGGAGGAGTTTTTTGTTTGTTTTTTTGGCAGAACCAGGGATTGAACTCAGGCCCTTGCGCTTGCCAGGGAAGCGCTTATTCCACTGAGCCATCTCCCCAGGCCTAAAGGAAGGAAGAAAAGGAAAAAAAATTCCTGTATTCAAAGCTACATTTCACTTTTTTTTCATAATTTTAAAAAAATTTATTAATACTGTACATAATTATATAATGATTACATTCATTATGGGAATTGATACATAACACATCTCATAATTTACTTTTTAATTTTTTTCTCATAATTTTTATAAAATATTGCCTTCTGTGCTTTTAAATGATGTTTAGGACAATGGTAGACTCCAGGGTCTCCAACCCAGGGCCACACAGGCAAAGCAAGAGGCCATTTCTTGCATGATGGAAGAAGGCCGCTGCCCTTAATTTCCCACAGAGCGCTCCCCCACTTGGCACACACGTATCCCGTTGCTCTTGCGGCTTTCTGAGGCACCTCTGGGAGTCCTCCTGTGTGAGTGTCTTCAGTTGCATTGCCATGGCTGCCTCAGTGTCCCGCGCTGATTCAGAATGTCTACCCCTCATGGTCATTTTCATTTTGAAGAGCCAGAAGTCGTACAGCAACAGATCCAGTGAATACAATGGATGTATTCCATTGTAATGTTCAACATTTTTCTTGACTTTTTATAGGCAGTCTCTTTTCTTTGATATGTTTTCTTTTCTTCCCTCCCCTCTTTATTTATTTGGTACAGAGTCTTGCTAAACAGCTTGGACTACATAGTGATTCTCCTGTCTCAGCCTGTACTAAGGACACACTGGGATTACAGGTGTGCACCACCAGGCCCAGTTTCGGGCCGGCTCAGGGCCCAGGGCCAGCACAGGATGTGGTACAAGGGGTTGAACCCAGATCCTTTCTCTGGCCAGGTAGGTTCCTAGACCACAGAACTATTTCCCCAGCTCTTCTTGGTATACTAAAATATTTTTACTAGTACTTATCTGAAGTTCATATGATCACATTGATTACATTCATTGTGGGGAGTTGCTAGCTGTATATAACATATCTTCATTCTTTTTCAGCCCCTTCTGCAACCCCTCCCCCTCCACATATCTCTTGGTGCTCTTCCCTTTTGCAAAACATCTATCTCTGCTTTCTATTATCTATTTTGTTCTTTAACACACTCTTACTGTTTTCACAAGTCTCCCTTGCTGCTGGATGGCATTGAGCTGCAGTATTCACTGTATTTCCTTTTTTTCTTTTTCTTTTTTTTTGCAGAACTGAGGATTGAACTCAAGCCCTTGCGGTTGCCAGGGAAGCACTTATTCTACTGAGCCATCTCCCCAGCCCCATTCACTGTATTTTTGATCATGGTTCCTAAAGGCATGAGAAGGAGCCACTTCAGAAGGTGACAAGAATGATCAGAGGGGTGTGCCCGAAGTGCAGGACTGCTCGGAGGGGAATCAATGGCAAGGTGTCTTCTAGCGTGAATACAGATTCTGGCCAGTCGCCCTGTGTCTTGATCCCATCGCATGCTGACCCACTGTCTATGTGCCCGCCCACTCGCCCACCTGTTCATCCACCCACCCCATGCTGCGGCAGAATATTGGCACAGAGCAGGCTGGTGAGCCCAGCACTTGCACCCTGCCCTTCTGTGGGCTTTGGGGGCCTCGGGGATCCCCAGAACTCCTGTCTGCTGTTATCCTCAGTGGAGCTCTTTCTCTCCTGGCTGCCTGAAGTTTCTTCAGAGCGTCCCTGGGAACATGTGTTTGCAAGACTTAGCCAAGAGTAAAGACAAGGACTGCATTTGAAAAGGTAAAAGTAGGAAGAAGTAAATGAAGCTGCGAAGCCCAGCATGCGGGTGCTGGCATAGGGCACACAGGGCTCTTTGAAGAATAGCCGAAAACACCTGGCAGAGCTCTGGGAAGGCCAAGGAGGAGGCCGGAGGCCCTAAGCGGGCCATTCCTTTCAGCCAGGACGCCACCTTCCTGCTCAGGGCCAGGCTGGACTAGTCTGGGGTGGGCTGGGCTGGGCACACCAAGTGTTGAAACTGAAATTGGTGAAGGAATTTGGAGAATGGGAGAGGGCAAGGCAGGGATGGCTATCTCAGCTCTGCCCCGGAGAGCTGTCCTGGCAGGGCCCAAGGAACCCCTGGTGAGGCTCCCCTCCCCATGCCACATACCACTTCCCTGAGAGGGACTCAGCCCAGAGGGCCTGTCTGAGGCTGGAACCCAGAAGTCACACAAGGGGACTGGTGCCACCTCTGCCTGGCCAAGCCCTCCCCACCTGGCCCTCCTGCTTGGAGTTCAACATCTTTTCAGTACTATGAGTTTTCAATCCTATCTTTGAGTAAATGCTTTTGGGGGTTTAAATTAGCTATACACAAACTAAAACATGAAGCCATGGTAACAGCACCCCACATTAGGCTGAGTGTGGGCATGCACACCTGGAATGCCAGCACTCAGGAGCCTGCGACAGGAGCTCACTTCAGAGTTTGAGACCAGCCTGGCCTGAATTGCATAGTGAAACCCTGTCTCAAAAAGACAGAAACAGTAATAATAATAATAATAAAATAACAATAATAATATCACAATGGTTGGCTTTTCTGCCTTTGCCAAAGACAACATGAGACACATCACACACATTATCTGGTTCTCTGCAGATTCAGGAACCAGCGCTGGCAGACCAGTTCGAAAAGGGACTCGTATCCAGCTTGACCCGGCTAAGCCTAGACCCTCTCTCCCCAGCTCCTCCTCTCTCTCCTGACTCACTCTTTCCATCTGTACATCTTCTTTCTTTTCTTCCTTCTCTTCTCTGTCGTATTTTGACCCTAAGCACAGAGAGCTGATTGAACCCTACTTCTTTGCTCCGGGCACGTGTCACCACAGGGCCATGCAAAGCCCCTCTCAGCTTGTTACACAAGCTCTTCCTGCCTGGTCAAGCCCATGGCCCCATCATGGTGGTTCACCTGTGGTAGGGCCTGACCTTTAGCTGGCAGACACTCTAGAAATTTGGCAGTCAAGCCTTTAGCTGTGTTTCCTCATGAATCAGAGTCCAGTTTGAAGCTAGGCATGGTAGTGCACACCTGAAATCTCAGCACTTGGGAGGCTGAGGCAGGAGGATCACGATAAATTCAAGATTAGTCTGGGCTACATAGCAAGACCCTGTCCCAAAAACACAAAAGCAAAATTCCTATTTGGCTTGAGAAATTTTTCCAGGTGTCTCTCCAGCAGTTCCAGCACTTGGCTAGTTCATTGGCTCAAATAGGTACTTATTCTGGACAAGCACAGTTGTGGAATGGGTAGGAAAGAGCAAAATGCTGTCCCTGCTCTCAAAAAGTTTAAAAATTCTCTTTCCGCCAAGCTATGTAGAGCACTGACTTCGTGTGCCAGGTCCAGAGAGAGAAGGGTGACAACAGTCGCTGCCTTCTGAGAGCTAAGAATCTGTGGGGAGAAGAACATGATGCAATCACCACCCCAGTTAGACTGAGGAAGAACTGGAGACGCAGGCCAGCCCGGCCTGGGCGTGGCATGGACAGTAATGCTGACCACAGAAGTCACCCAAGGGCCACACATCTGTCTAAGCGCAGTGGTTTCCTCTTCTCTGCCTCAGTGTTGTGTAATAATGATGGGCATATTTTTCATCATATTTGGAGGGGAAGTTCGAGACTGAGAGACTTAAAATGTAAGCTATGCAGGCTGCAGAAAACTTCATTGTTCTCATTTTTAGAATATTTGATTGATACATTTTAAATATACATACTGACAACATTCATCTTAGGGAGTTCGTGCCAATACATGATACACCTTGCTTTTTCTATTTCCCCCTTCACCCCCTCTCCCTTCAACCTCTCTTCCCCTCCTTATTTACAAAAGTTATGTTTCCATTTTTTTAGTTCCGTTCTCATTTTTTCTTTGTCCCCTCTTTCCTTTCCTCCTCCCCCTCCCTTGTTCGTCCTCCCATTTGAACATTTTTTCCCCTTTCCTAGTATCTATTATAGCTCCTTATTTACACTTTCAGACTCTCACAGCAGAGATACAATGCAGTAGTTAAATGTGTGTGTCCAACCTATTTCACTTAAAAGTACAGTCTCAGGCCAGTGAGATAGCTCAGTGGACTAAGCGCCTGCTTAGGCAAGCGCAGGAACCAGCTTTGATCCCCGGCACCACATGGTGTGCTGGCCCCACCCCCGGGCATGCTGAGCCTGCCACAGAGACTGGGCATGGTACGCACGCCTGTAATCCCAGCACTGAGGAGACTGAAAACAGGAGGATCACTACAAGTCTGAGCTGCATAGTGAGACCCTGTACCAAATGCTTTTTTTTTTTTTTTTTTTAAGGTTTTACAGTTTATTCAATCCTCTCATGAAAAGAGTCGCAGCCACTGCGGACAGGCGCTGCAGAATCTCCACTCCTTCAGCTTGCTGCCAGTGCCAGCACTAGCCTTTGTGCTACCCCTGACTTCCTTCATTCTTCTTGCATTCCTTCCCCTGCTTTCTTGAGATCTTTTTCTTCTCAGACAGGCCATGCCTTGCAAGTCTGTGAGCTCATTTTTCTTCACATCATCCAGGCAATCATAAATCATGCCAAAGCCAGCCGGGCGTGGTGGCGCATGTCTGTAATCCCAGCACTTGGGAGGCTGAGGCAGGAGGATTGCTGTGAGTTCAAGACCAGACTGAGCTACAAAGTGAGCTTAAGACCAGCCTGAACTGCATAGTGAGCCCCTGTCTCAAAAAGACCAAAAAAGAAAAATCATGCCAAAGCCAATCGTCTTGTCACCACCAAAATGGGTCCTGAATCCAAACACAAAAATGGTATCTGGTGTGGTCTTGTACATTTTGACAAGGTTTTCCCGAATTTCTGTCTTAGGTACTGTTGTTTTCCCAGGGTGAAGGACATCAATGACCACTTTCTTCCTTTGAAGAAGCCAGTTTGGTTAGTTACTGTGTCATTCATAATGGAAATGGATCCTTAGACAGCCCAGGAGGAAAAGAGCCCAAATACATTTTTTTAAAAACTACAATATCAAGTTGTATCCATTTAGCTTGAAAGATTTCATCTTATCCTTCTTTATGGCAAAGTAGTATTCCATTCTATTTTTAAAAAGAAAAGGTCTTCTTTATCCATTCATCATTTGATGGGCATTTGGGCTGTTTCCAAGATTTAGCTGTTATAAATTGGGCATAAAATTTTAAAATTCATGAGAGGTGGGCTATCAGAGGACACCTCAGGGGAGAAGGAAGCAGTCATTCTACTATTTTTTTTTTTGTCTTTTTGAGACAGGGTCTCACTATGCAGTTCAGGCTGGCCTTAAGCTCACTTTGTAGCTCAGGCTGGTCTCGAACTCACAACAATCCTCCTGCCTCAGCCTCCCAAGTGCTGGGATTACAAGCATGCGCCACCACGCCCGGCAAAGCAGTCATTCTAGATCAGACATTTCAGAAAGTTGAATGGGACCCAGACGTCCCCCTCCTCACATGCATGGCCTAGGGAAAGCTGACAGGGTGTCTGGTGTGAAACCCAGCCAGAGACCCACACAGAGGTGGGTGTGTGGACGGCCTGCCTTCTGTAGCAGGCGCTTCCCACCAGGCCAGCTCTATGCCATAGGAAGTTGATTCAGAGTGAGGGTTCTCCCGGGGGCCTGCAAGTGGGAAGGCAGCCTGATCCCCTGACCCCACCGAAGTGCATTATCATTAGGGACTGCCACAGTGGGGAGGCCTCCCTGAACAGCAAGTCCATATTGGGACACCTAGTTCCCTTCTGTAACTCACATCCTCATGCATGTCCAGCCCAGCTGTGCCAAGCAGCAGAAAGCCCACAGTGGAGGTTGAGTAATAGTTTCCCAGACCTTTGTCCACATAGCAGGCCACAAGAGGCACCTGGGTTCTGAGGGCAGGGACCCACCCTCCCAGTTCTGCACTTGAGGATCCTCTGACCCAGAAGGTGAAGAACTTGGAGGCCAGTGGGCCAGGCAACATCCTGCTCTCAGCCAGGACAGTGAGAATGTGCTTAATCACTTAGTGGGAAAGCGGTGGTCCTGCTCCCAGCTGGACCTGAGGAGGGGCTCCGCTTGGTGCTATCATGGCACCCTTGCCTGTCACAGTCTGAAGACCTAGAACCCTGAGGAGCTGGGTGTGCAGAACAGAGGAGTTGGGATCATGGGGAACCTCAGGAAGCCCACAGAGAGGGAATGGTGTACCAGAGCAGGGTTGAGCTCCAGCAAAGGAGTGAGCTGAGAGGAGCTGGGGAAGCATTGAGTGAGGGGGCACCTGGAAGAGGCCTCTGGAGAATCTCAGATGCCCGGCCAGCAGCCTTCTCCCCACTTTCTCTGCGGATGGCTTAAAAGGGAGGATGTTCCCAAAGGCCATGAGCCTCTGGGCAGCTCTGGTCTCCCTCCTACTACCGGCCCCCAGGGTCAATCAGCCAAGCCCCAGGATGCACAGGAAACAAGGGTGGGCTTTCCTCAGTGCCTTAGCGCTTCCTCTTCTTCCTGTTCCTCAAGGACTGGCCTAGATTAACTCTTTTTTCATGTTTAAAAAAAAAAATCACCACACACACAAAACACAGTACCTCACCGTCCATGGGTTACACTCCCCAAGGTACCCTCTGTCCCTCTTCCTCTCAAGAGCCTGTTCCAGGTCTGGCACACAGCACAGGCTCAGTGCAGAGACCTTCCATGCTAAGTGCTTGAGCTTAGTAGGGCAGGGCTACTATTGAGCCCCACACTACAGTGGGGTCCCAGGTGGCTGGGCTTTCCTGTATGGCACAAGGCTCCCTGCCCTGAGTAATTCTTTCAGCAGAGGCTGTAGATCCTGTACAGCATGATTTTCTAACTCCTTGTGATCCAGTACACCCATACATAAGTGTCACACTGACGACAAAAGTTTCACAAAATGATGCAGCTTTTTCATCTCCCTGGAGTATGTCCTGATATTTTTCTTTCATCTTTCATGAGTGCTAGTGTTGACCAAAAGAAATTGGTTTCAGGGTTACAGATGGGTCAAGAGTCACAGTTTGAAAAATACTCCTGTGGACCAGCTCTGTTAGATTTCCTGACCACTGGGCCTCCAATTCTGTGATGCTGTGTGACATCAATTCCTCCTCAGTGCAGCTGAAGTGTAGGGACACCAATGACCACCCCTAAATATCTTGTCCCCATCCAAAGGGTAATTGTCTTGAAGTTGAACAGTGCCTAGAAGAGGAAGGTCGGGGGACCCTGCTTGGGCAGACACCTGCTGACAGTGCCAGCTTAAGGGAAGACTGTTCCCAGGCACAGCCACTGAGACCAAGGCTGCCTACTCATCTAGCCAGCAAATACCTGTCGATCGCTATCATGTGCATGGTCCCCACCACAAGGGGGAGGGTGTGGAGCAAGCAGGAACTTTGTGTGCATTGCTGGTGGATGTGTAAATGGCTCTGGCCCTGTGGAAACTCATGCAGCCGTCCCTGGAAACAGTTACACACAGATTACCACGACCCAGCTGGCTCTTGCTTATGGACCCAAAAGAACTGGAACCAGGGATTTCAAGAAATACCTATATACCCATATTCCTCACAACTCTCATTTTTTATTCACAAGAGATGTCCATGGATGGATAAACACATGAACAATAAGTGGTTTAAAGACACCATGGAATATTTCTCAGCCTTGTATACATGCCACAGTTCTGATGTGTGCTAGAACATAGATGAACCCTGCACACATGATGGTCAGTGAAATAAGCCAGAATAGAAGAGCCAGGAATGGTGTTGCACGCCTGGAATCCCAGCAATCAACACTTAGAGATTCTGTGTTTGTTTGTTTTTTTGTCTTTTTTTGAGACAGGGTCTCACTATGCAGTTCAGGCTGGCCTTAAGCTCACTTTGTAGCTCAGGCTGGTCTCAAACTCACAACAATCCTCCTGCCTCAGCCTCCCCAGTGCTGGGATTACAGGCATGCGCCACCACGCCCGGCTGAGATTCTGTTTAAAGAAAAAAAAAAAAGAAGAAGAAGAAGAAGAGGAGGAGGAGAAGGAGAAAAAGAAGACATAAAGAAGGACAAGGAGAAGGGAAAGAAGAGAAAAACAAACACAGTATGGTTCTACTTACACGAGGTATCCAGCTCTGTGCAGAGGCCTGGTCATGGCCACCTGAGGTATCCAGAGAAGGCCAAGGCACACAGAGAGGAGCTGTGACTGCGTGAGCCGGGGGCGGTGTGGGGAGGTAGGTGTTCAGTGGGCACAGTTTCAGTTAGGGAAGATAAAATAAAGTTCTAGAAGTGAAATGGTGGAGATGGTTACACAATACTAATTTTATCGATACATTTTAGATATATGTAACAACATTCATCATAGGGAATTTGTAACTGCACATGATAGATCTTGGTTCTTCCCCCCTCCCAACTCCTATTCCTCTCCTACTTACAAAAACTTTCATGTTTTTCTTCTATTCTCTTTTCCTTTTTTCCCTTCCTTTCCTCCTTTCCCCTCCCTCCCTCCCTTGTTCCCTCTCTTGTTTAAACATTTTCTTCCCATTTCCAGATATCTATTCTACACTTCGGTCCTTATTCACACTTTCAGTTTCTCACACCCAAGAAGCAATGAGGACATGTGTGTCCAATTTATTCCACTTAAGAGCATGGCCTCAAAAAAAAAAAGTAGGGTCCCAAGAACATGATGAATTTTATATTGTGTATATTTTACCAATATTAGAAAAAAAATAGTAACAAACAAAAGAACAAACTGAATACCTCGTGGAGAAGAGCATGCTTGAGTGCAGTGTTAGCCCTCCCGCCCCAGAGCACCCAAGGACCCGGGTGCCACACACATTCCCTCAGTGTCACTCAGAGCAGTTAGTTTCTCTTTTATTTTCAGTTTTGACTGTGTTCAGATGCAATTCTGTTGGACACTAAAGCCTCTGCTGCTTCAAGCCTAGTTGTCTTTGAACGACAGCCTCTCTTCTCTAAAATGGCCCATGGAGCCAGGCTGCAGCAGCAGGGAGTTCTGGTATGGCCAGGGCCCTCACAACCTCCTGCCCTCCCTGGGGAGGAGGTGGTGGTTTTCAGATCCCCAGCTTCAGCTTCTCCTGGAGGGCAGGGTTCTTGCCTGAGTCATCTCTGGTCTTGCCCAGGGTGGGGTACAGAAAAGGCACCTGATTCTGGCATTGAAATCCATGGCCCAAGTCCCGGCTCTGCCTTTTTTAAGACACTGAAGGTGCCAGCCTGTAAGGTTTCCTTACCTGTAAAATGGATGACCCTGACACCACCCATCCCCAGCACAGGATGTGTCACCACATCACAGAGGACGCCCAGCTCGGTGCCAGACACCGACGAGGCATGAGGCACGTCGGGCGAGCCTCGTGCTGACCCTGAGGCTCAGCAATGAGGGCTATGGGCCTCAGGTGTGCCCAGGAGCCCGGGCGGGGCCCTGTGCCCTTGGACCTGCCGGGCCAGCCCAGCCAGTCCTAGCGCCTCAGCACAGCGCCATCGGGAGTACAGCCACCCTCAGAGCAAACAGCCTGGAGAGCTCAGCCCGCAGCACGCTGAGAATGCTTCTGAGCCACGTCACAGTTTCATGAGCTGGTTTCCACCGCCCCCAGGAGCCTCCCCAGATACGCTCTGCTCAGGTGACATCACCACGCCCTCCACTGCCCCCTCTATCTTCTCATGTGACCATTCTGTGCCTTCCAAACTAGGCTTCCACTTCTTGAGAACCGGGTTCAACCTGCTCATCTCTACCCACCGAGCACAGAGAGATGGCTCAGTAACTCGGGGGAGTCGGTGGTGCCAGTGGTGCCAACAGTGACAGCTCAGCAGCTGCCCAGCACACAACCCTGAGCACAGGTGTGACACAGGTCTCAGTGCCTTGGTGAATTCTTGTAAGCTGCACACAGCCCCCAGCAGGTGTGCCCTGATGCCAGGAGCCTTATCTTTGCTGTTTTGTCTATAGTCCTCATTGTTAATGGAGAAACAGGCTCAGAGAACATGGGATTACCGAAGAGATAGAAGCAGAACTCAAATCCCGGTACCCAGATTTGCATTCTCTCTCTCTCTTCTCTCTCGCCTTTCAGATTGCTCTTCTAACCGCTAGTCCAAACTATTCAAACACTTTTTCACAGAGGCTCTAAGGTCCCCTCTGAGGTGTGCCTGGCTAGAAGGCCATGTCAAGAATACGCAGACCTCTCCTGGACAGGAATTCACACAGGGCTCCTGCCTCAGATGGAGCCAAGCTGCTCCCCTCTCACACAGCCTGCTGGGAGCAAGGACATCTGCTCCACTGGCCTGGCCTTCCTTAACTGAACTCTGGGCTGTCTCCAGGCCATGGCCCCTGCCTCACCAGCTGCCATCCCCAGACCTTCTCCTCCAGCCTGCACTGCCCCACACTGGCCATTGTGTAGCCTGAAAATCAGGGAGTGAGGCCAGCAGAGGCCCCTCCCCATTCCAGCTCCTTGCTCAGCCTGTGGCTGGGCTGTCCTGGCCTCTCACTCCTGGTCCTCACAGAATCTGTGGAAAATCTGCTCTCTGGGTCACCCCATCTCCTTGGATGACTGGTTTTAGTGCACCCAAATAAAAAATGTTGCATTTTCCCTTGTAAAATTTCCCCCTTTTTTTTTTTCCCACCTGACAACACTATTTCAGATCCTGACACTGTCACCTCAAAGCTATTTACTGTCCTTTCCAGGGACAGGTCATCTACAGCCCAGAGAAGCCTCCCTTCAGGGTATTTACTTTTTATGACAAAATAAATTGCTTAACAGGACAGGTTCGGGGCCTGCTCCATGCTTGTCCCTGGTTAGACCCAAAGTTTTCTGATTCAGGGACTCCACTCCACCTGCGTGGCCAGGGAATGAGCATGCAGGCTCAGGCTCTGGGAAGGGGCTGAAGGGGATCGGCTGGCATGTCCTCTGCTGTCGGGAGCTTCATTTCACTCTGTGATCATTGTTCCACTTCTTTGCTTCCAGTTTGAGGAGTACATTGAGAGGGGGTAGCCTCGGAGACAGAGCAATGGGGTGCTTTTGCTTTTTCTCTGACAAAAACACTCACCTCTTCCCTTTGCAGAGAGGACTCACGCTTCATCCTCTGGCTCCAAATAGCACGGGAAGGGGGCCAAGCCACCAGCCCTGGTGCTGACTGGGGTACCTCTGCAGTCACCGCTGACTCTGGGTTTGCATCCTCCTGGGCTTCCTGTCACACCACAGAGCTTCACAACCAGCTCATCTGTCCACTGTAGCTATTGCCTTGCTCCCCTTTCTTTCTGTTAAAATCATGTATACTTTCATCCCCAGAATTAATTTCCACTAGCTAGAATGCTTAGGCTTGGGGGATTGTTTTCTACTCCTTAAACTACCACTTTGATCAAATCCTACCCCATGTCTGGCCCTGGGAACACATCATAGAGTAGCACTGTAAACCCTATGAAATATATATATATATTTTTTGTCTTTTTTTTGAGACAGGGTCTCACTATGCAGTTCAGGCTGGCCTCAAACTCACTTTGTAGCTCAGGCTGGTCTCAGACTCACAACAATCCTCCTGCCTCAACCTCCCAAGTGCTGGGATTATAGGCATGTACCACCACACCTGGATAACTTTTTTTTTTTTTTTCCCCCCGGAATGAAGGATAGAACTCAGGCCCTTGCACTTGCCAGGGAAACGCTTATTCTACTGAGCCATCTCCTCAGTCCCCCTATGAAATATTTTTAAAAGCCTTGATATTATTTTCAGTTATTATTGGTATTTCTCATACTTCTCCCCCATCAGGAGAAATGGCTTTATCATTTTTGAGTAGCATTTGTAAATATCAGCTATAGGGTGTGCAATGTATTATGCATGCATAATACCTGCTTAATCTGCTGTTAACACAGAAACCTCCTGGTGACATGACAAGTGTCCGATGTCCTGGCTTCATGCTTTTTCACATGAGGTGGAATAATTTGTTCTTCTCTCTGAAATAGCTGGCTTCTATTAGAGGTCCCCTCCCTAATGCCTGTGTCATCACCTAGAGTGATGCACAGAAGCAGATCTGAGGACCAAGGGGTCAGGGAGGTGAGAGAGGCTACCAAGACAAACTGGGCCTGCCTTGGTGAATGGGCTGCCTCTGCTTGGGCAAAGTAGTGAGGAGGGTGGAATTTGTCTTCCATGCCACCCCTCCCCTCTAAACTGCCCCCCAGCCCAAATCCCAAGTGGCACCGCACTGGCTTCTGTCATGTGCCCCCCCCACACACACACACCAGTTCTGTCTCCACATCTAGTCAGGCATGAGCAACAGAGGCATTTGGGCCTAAGGTGGCTGAGCTGGTGGGAAGGGTTCACCCATGAACCCAAGGTCACATGTGCCTGTCTGCACAGGAAATCCTGCCAAAGAGAGCCACTGGACAGCCCCTCCACTATCCAGAAGCACCAAGGTTCCCATTGTTTTTTTTGAGTAGAACTTCAACTGCCAAAACAGTATTTTAACCCACCTTAAAGGGAAAACAGTAAAACCTGGTCCACATTTCCATAATATATTTTGAAAACCTTTCCCTCCTGGAGTCCCTTATAAGCATCCCCTATGGGGCTGGACTGTCGTGTCACTGGGATTCTATTCTGTTATCTCTCTCTCTCTCCTTCCCTATAGCCTCTGCTTTTCCCTTACCTACAAGTCTACCTCTAAGGCCACCCGCCACCATCAACCTGGCTGTTTGTTTTTTCCTGCAGAAGCTTAGGAGTAGATAGTGGCTTGTTGTTGATGTGCTAAGTTGGCATCAGCACAGCCTGGAGTGCTCAGAGGGACAAAGCAACTTGCTCAGTGCAAGAATTTTGATTTAGCTTTTTCTGAGGGTCACGTTTCCAATAACTTCAGTTTGGGGTTAAAAACCTAAAGGAAGCTGTGGGCTCTGAGACACGCTTGCACCTGGAATGCACCTTAAATATACTCATCATCCATCCTCTAGACAGTGACATGTTTCTACTGTCATGACACCGTCGTGCAGACGCTTTGTGCTTTACTTTTCTTTCTTCTTTTATTTCTTTTTCTGCGATAGGGTCTCTCTGCATTTGGCAGGTGGGGCTTGAGCTCATGGGCTCAAGAAATCACCCTGCCTTGGCCTCCACAGAAGCTGGGACCACAGGCAGACACCTCTGCATTCTACTCTATTCCATTTGTCCCTTGTGACCTTCCAGGTGAGCAGTGCTGCGGAGACCTGCTTAGGCCTGGGAGGTTCCTCATCAGGGATGAGGTATAGTATGTGACTTTTAGGCGTCCAGAGTACTTCACAGACTTCAGTCTCCTGAGGCAGCATCTATGGTCATGGCCATCTTATTGCACAATCAAAGCACACAAAAGAGACTGCACAGAGTGCAGAGCCCACCAAGTGCCCACCCGCCAGGATGGAGGATTACCAGCTCCTCCTGCATCTGAACTGAGCAGTATGGGGGAGCAGCAGCTAGTGGGCACCTTTGATAGAGCTCTGTTTATTCTCTTGTTCCAGACAGACCAGAAAGGAACCAACCAACCATCCTTCTTGTTGCCTGGGTCTGCTCATGGTGACCATCAGGGCCAGGGTTGAGAGATACAGCTATGATCTCAAGCTGCATTTTTCTTCCTGAAGGTTGTGACCCACTAATGGGTTATGAAATTAGTAAGTCATAGGCCAGCCAAATAGCTCAGTGGATTAAAGTGCCTGCAAGCAGACTCAGGGGCCAAGGGTTCAATTCCTGGGCCTGCCATGCTGGCCCTGCCCCCAGGTTACACTGAGACAGTGTGCTAAGATGGCAATTGAGACTGGGCATGGTGGCACATGCCTGTAATCCCAGCACTTAGGAGGCTGTATAAGGGAAAATCACTACAAGTCCAATCTAGTAGTGAGACCCTGAACACCCTGTAGAGCCTTCCTTAAAATACAAAAAAAAAAAAAAAAAAAAAAGAAAGAAAGAAAAAGAAAAAAATGAAGTCACAACCAACATTTTTGTTGAAACATTAAGCAGAACAGAAAATGTCCAAGTGACTCACATATAGTAAGTGTGTTATTTTTACCAAACTTGGGCTTCCCTATTACATATGTCTATGCTGGTTCGTGTATCATGGGAGGTGCACAAGATACATTTCTTGTTGGGAGCAATGGTCAGAGAAGTCTGACATTTCATGCCTGGATGTCCTGAAGCCACATCTTGCGGAGACCCACCCTTGTCTCTCTCCCAACTAAGAAGCCAAATGGAATCTATTTGGAATCCCCAGACTGGCCTCACCCAGAAGGGACAGGTGAGTTTGAGAAGCCTGAGTGGATGAGGTGGGATTTGAGAGAACAGGGCAGAAAGGCAAGGCAGTTTTCCTAAGATAGGAAGAGCAGGGCCTTCAAGAAGTCAGGGGGCTTGGAGAGATGGCTGAGTAGAATAAGCGCTTGCCCGGCAAGTGCAAGGTCCTAAGTTCAATCTCCGGTACTGTTTAAAAAAAAAAAAAAAATCCTTTTAGGGCTGGGGAGATGGCTGAGTAGAATAAGTGCTTGCCTGGCAAGCACAAAGGCCTGAGTTCAATCCCTGGTTCCACCAAAAAAAAAAAAAAAAAAAAAAAAAAGTCATAGGGGACACTAGGAATCTGTCACTGAGTAGGCAAGATGGGACAGAGGCTGGATGGTGGCAGAAAGAAAGTTCAGTTGACTCAAAAGACCCATTTTTAAAGTAACCCATAGAGGGGAGGCAATTGATAATAGGGCAGTCAGGAGGGGGCCAGGCCAGGCACACTCGCCTCTCGCTGGACATTTCCAAGTAGCACCTGCTTTTCTTTTGCCAGTTTCTACTAAAATGAAAAAAAAAAATCCTCAGTCACACTAGCCACATTCCAACCCATCAGTTGCCACATGTGGCTAGCAGCTACCATACTGGACAGCACAGGACATTTCCATCATGATAGAAACTTCTACTGGACAGCACTGTTGTAGAAAAAGCAAATAAATAATTCATTCCAGGATCAACTCCCTAAGGAATGCAATATCTTTTCTCATTTCTGTCACATCTGTAATTCTAAATGCAAATGCTTCTGAGAGAGATACTGGAGTATTTTAAGTTCCTGGTGACTAGAAACTGGCTGACAGCAAGGGCCAGAGAAGGCCAGGGTCTAGGGCACCCATAAACAGCCCAGTGATACCCCAGGGTGCTTGCAGATAGATCAGGCCTAAGTTCTGTTAAGTGGCATGGAAAACTTTGAGGACTGAGAAAAGGAAATAACCCAAAGTTCTTATTCATTTTTGGATGAAGACTGTTTACTTCCCAGCTTTCTATAATAACAGGGAGTTATGACATGGGGAACAAACCCTCCTCTATCCCTAGGAAGGGCAGAGTACATAGACAGAGACCTTTTCACAGGGAGATGCTTGTGAGCTCAGCCCTCCTCTGCCCTCTACATTTGCTGTGTCCAGGCCAGAGCTCAACCCTCCCTCTCTGCACCCAGGCCTCCCAGAAGCACAGCACCAACTCAGGCCTAGGGATCCAAATCCTGTGCTATCTGCCCCAGGAGTCCAAAGGGAGCTATCGAGATCTCTGTGTGCTCCCCAGGCCCTGGCCCAAACCCTGGCTTGAGCACTCATCAGGGCAGCACCCTGTGAGTCACCTAAGCTCCTCCCACCTTGCCCATGGCCACCTCCTCCTGCCACCTCTGCCCTTGTCTTCCCTGCTGGGCATCCTCTCCTGCCCTGCCCAGTGTGGGTGTCATTCTGCTGCACCTGCACCCCAACAGGGACCACCTCCTAGCCTCCCTGCTTGCTCCTGGCCACAGCCACCTCCGGTTTGCCACCTATGAGCAATGTGATAGCCTTTGAAGACCTGCAAAATCAGAGCCTGACTCAGAAGATCTGGCTGGGTTGAGCATGAGTATTTGCCAAAGTGCCCTGGGGGATTCTGATGTGTCCTCTTAGTTAGGAACTTCAGCCTCCTCCTCCTCATCATCACCACTATAATTCATAATAACAAAAACAACAACAATTAACATTTCTAGTGCACTTACACGCACTGCCTCATGCAATCCTCATGACAACCTGTGAGGCGGGAGCTACCATCTATTCCCATTTCAGTCACTGACACTGAAGCAAAAGGTCCCATGGTGAGTAAGGGGGAGGACTAGAAGATGACCTGCTCTCTCTCTTTCTTTCTTTTTATGTATTTGGTACAGGGTCTGCAGGGTGTACAGGGTCTCACTATGTAGATCGGACTCATAGTGATCCTCCTATTTTCTTTTATTTATTTATTTGTTTATTTTTTTGCCTTTTTGAGACAGGGTCTTACTATGCAGTTCAGGCTGGCCTTAAACTCACTTTGTAGCTCAGGCTGGTCTTGAACTCACAACCATCCTCCTGCCTCAGCCTCCCAAGTGCCACCACGCCCGGCTGATCCTATTTTCAGCCTCCCAAGTGCTGGCATTACAGGCGCGCACCATCATGCCCACTCTCAATCTCCATCTCAGTGTGTCCGGGGATGGGGCTGGCATGGCATGCCAGGGATTGAACCCCAGCTGCTGTACTCTGCCTAAGCAGGTTCTTTTATCCACTGAGCTATCTGGCCAGCCCACCCTACTCTTTCTAACCTTGCTCTCTAGTCCCTTGTACAGCCAAACCAGACACATTGGCTTTTCTCCTAACACCTTTGATGACTGACAGTTCTAGAAAACAAAAAAGGTAGCATGGGGAGCACACTGATGATTCCTTCTCCACTCAACCTTCCCCTAGTAGTTTCCTGGGTCTAAAAGAAAGATCTTTTTTGTTTTGTTTTCTTTGGTGGTGCTGGGGACTGAACCCAGGGCCTTGTGAATGCAAAGCAAGGCTCCACCACTGAGCCACATCCCAGTCGATTAAAAGAAAGAGCTTGAGCAGGGGAGTAGTTATATAGTGGATTTTCACATAAAAGTTCACTCAGATATATCTTAGGATTTGTGATTGGATGTTCATTATTCCTCAAGAAGAATGAATCTAAAAAGTCACTTAAAAAAAAAAAAAGAAAGCCAACTGGGAAGGGCACTCTGAGATGATAAGACAGGAAAAACTAAACTTTGAGCCCAGACAGGACAATTTAACAATTTAGCAAGATCATGACCCTAAATTGAAAATTAGGCTGGGCATGGCAGCACATTCTTGTAATCCCAACACTTGGGAAACTGAGGCAGGAGGATTACTACAAGTTTGAGGCCAGCCTAGGATACACAGTGAGTTCAAATTCACCCTAGACCACATAATGCGACTGTAATATATATATATATATATATATATATATATATATATATATATATATATACTTTAATTTAAATTTTTAAAAAGGGCTGAGGATGTAGGTCAGCGCAAAGTCCTAAATTGAAAACAGAATGAAAAGAAAAAAGAAAGCCAGCTAGCCCAGCAAATATGCAATAGTGAAAAACTTACATTTATCAAGGAAACCAGAATAAAGCCAATAAATGCCAGCAACTCTGAAGAATTCTTTCTGGCAATAGCACAGCTACAAGCAGACCTGCACAGCCCGAGAGCCAACCCACAGGGACTCCTTGGAGGACAGAGCCCTGGCTGCAGGGGTCTTGGCATGCCCCACAGCCAGGCCTTACCAGAAGGCTCATCCCCCAGGGAGCATGGGGCAGCTTCAGCAGCAGCAGTGACGCAAGCGTTGAGTGTACTAGAGCTATCTCTGGGCCAGAAGCTGGGAGCTCCTCAGTGACAGTGGGGGCTTCTTCAAGAGCTGGGTGATTTCTGTACCAGCAACAAAGCCCAAGCCCCCAAATCCAGGACACAGTGCACTTGGTGCTTATAGCTGCAAAGGGTCCATGTGAGTTCCCATCTGACCCTAGTATTCACTAAATATCTTTTTTTTTTTTTACCCCCAAGAACCAGGGATTGAACTCAGGCCCTTGTGCTTGCCAGGGAAGTGCTCATTCTACTGAGCCATCTCCCTGGCCCTAAATCCACCATTCTTTTTTTTTTTAGTACATAGTCTATAGGGTCTCACTATGTAGACTGGACTCGTAGTGATGTGCCTGCGTTCAGCCTCCCAAGAGCTGGGATTACAGGTGTGCACCACCACACTCAGTCTCAGTTATTGTCTCTGTGCACCCCAGGGTTGAGGTGAGCACTGCAGGCCCAGGGATCAAACTCCAGTTGCTGATCTGCCTAAGCAGGTGCTTTAATTTGCTGAGCTATTTGGCTGGCCTCTGCACTCCAACATTCAGGCTGGCCTTGAGCTCACTTTGTGGCCCACCTGCCCTCCAACTCAAAATGATCCCATGTCAGCCTTCCAAGTGGGAGGATTACAGGGGTGCATCACTACACCCCGCACCAGGAGACATTTTAATCACTGGTGATTTCAGGAAAACATTAACCCCTAAACTGACAATTCACCAAAATACCACATATTCCACTGAAATTAAGATTTTTTTTTTTCAGTACCAGAGACTGAACTCGGGACCTTCTATACCAATCAGGTTCTTATACCACTGAACTGTCTCCCTGGCCCAAAATTAAGATTTTTAAATAGAGTCCTTTAAAATATTAGGACTGGCCGGGCGTGGTGGCGCGCGCCTGTAATCCCAGCACTAGGGAGGCAGAAAGCAGGAGGATCACTATGAATGTGGGCTACATAGTGAGACCCTGTGGACAAAAAGAAAAACCAAAAAAATAAAATATTAGGACTGGCCGGGCGTGGTGGCGCATGCCTGTAATCCCAGCACTCGGGAGGCTGAGACAGGAGGATTGTTGCAAGTTCGAGACCTGAGCTACAAAGTGAGCTCGAGGCCAGCCTGAACTGCATAGTGAGACCCTGTCTCAAAAAGACAAAAATAAATAAATAAATAAATAAATAAATAAAATATTAGGACCCAGTTTATATAATATAGAATTCTGTAGCAGAAAATGGAGTCTGACATAAAGAGAGAAACCAACATAATCCATATACCTGTGAGTTACCCCACCAGGAGCCTCCACAAGAGTCTAGAGGGAAAGAAAGAACATGGGCGGCTCCGCCCCCACGGCTCCTCCGGTGAGCCCTCAGCAGGTCTGCAGCCTGTGAGTCACACCGGGCTCCACTGCGGCCCCAGTCTGCCCCAGTGGGCATATTCCCCAGCCCTGCGCAGTGTGGGCCTCATCCTGTCCATCTGCTGGCCTCCAACTTCCGGGAACTGCACCTGCAGCCCAATGGTTTGGTAAGCATAAATAGGCTACCATGATTATATAGATATTTTAGATTATACATGCTTTAAGAATGAACAAAACAAGCCAGGCATGATGGTACACACCTATAATCCCAGCACATGGGAGGCTGAGGCAAGAGGATTGCTGCAGAGTTCGAGGCCAGCCTAGATTACAAAGTGAGCTCAAGGTCAGCCTAAACTGCAGAGGGAGACCCTGTCTCAAAAAAAGAAAAAAAAAAAAAAAAAAAGAAAAAACTAGATGAAAAAAGCTGGGGGAATGTAGCTCAGCAGCACAGGGCCTGCCTGGCAAGTGCAAAGTCCTGAGTTCAAATTCTAGTACAAAAAAAGAAAAGAAACAGAGGAGTGAAAACAAAATGAAAAATGATAACCTAGGATAAAATATTTTTATATATGAAAGACAGTGGTGCATACCTGTAATCCCAGCACTTGGGAGGCTGAGGCAGAAAGATCACTGTAAATTTGAGCACAGCTTGGGCTACAAAATAAGTTCAAGGCAGTCTGAACTGCATAGCAAGACCCTATCTCAAAAAAAAAGTCTAAGTGAAAAGTAATTTTAAGAAATGCAAACTAAAGCAACAACAATAAAAAGTTTTGCTCTCAAACTTACAGATTTTTTAAGTGTTCATACTTAAAGTTTGTAAATGTAAAGTGAAAGGGACACTCTCCTTAGATTGTGGTGCGACTCTAAACTGATGTTCTTTCTGGGAAGCAACTGATAATAGTGCTTTTGATAATAGTATCAAAGTCTTGAAAATATGCATATTCTTTGATACAGCTATTCTCCATAGAGACGAAACACAGCTAGGCTGGATCATGCAGTCCTGTAATCCCAGTACCCTGGGAAGATCTCCTGTTTGAATTTAACATGGCACGTTAGTGACTTAGCAAGACAAAATTTAAAATATAAAAAAGGCAGGGCTGAGGATGTAGCTCAGTGTGAAGCCTCTAGGTTCAATTCCCAGCCGAGCGTGGTGGCGCATGCCTGTAATCCCAGCACTAGGGAGGCTGAGGCAGGAGGATTGTTGTGAGTTCGAGACCAGCCTGAGCTACAAAGTGAGCTTAAGGCCAGCCTGAACTGCACAGTGAGACCCTGTCTCAAAAAGACAAAAAAAAAGGTTCAATTCCCAGTACTAGAAAGAAAAAAAAAAACAAAACTTGGTTTCAGAAAATAATTCCACACATAATCCAAATCACTTGTTATCAAAGCAAGGAGAGAGACAGAGACAGAGACAGGAACCAGTCGGGCCATGTGACCTTTGGTGTCTGGGTACTATTCTTATTGCAGGGATTGCTCATCTACCAAGTTAAAAACGTTTTAGAAACCTTGCTTGTCCTGCAGAACTCTCACAGACCACGTTATTCACAGTGCAAAGCTTTACTGCATACTCAAAAGATAAAAATAATTGCCACAATCATTTAACCTAAAGTGGCAAAATAAAGGATTAGTGAACTCTGACATAGCCATAAAAAGTTTATTGACTAAGAAAAATGTCCAAAACTTACTGTTTATATAAAAACAAAACACAGTAATAGACATGATATCAACCCATTTATGTAAAAAAAAGTACTTGTGAATATGTAAGCACTTATGCTTAAGAAAAAGAATCTTAAAGAATACAACCTAAATAATTATACACATCTATGACTATACACACCTATGACATCATTTTTTATTCACATTTCCTGCAGTGTGTGTGTGTGTGTGTGTGTGTGTGTGTGTGTGGTGCCGAGGCCTTATGCGTGCTAGGCAAGCAGTCTCCCACGGACTCACATCTCCAGAACTCCTATTTTCTTTACAAGAAGGGTGGCAGTGGCACCCTAGCAGCAGTCTCCCGAGTAGCTCTGGCCAGCCCCACCGTCTGCCTTCCCACCCTCCTGGTGGGGACTCTGCTCAGAAGTCCCGTCTGGCTCTGGGCACCACTCTTTGTATGTGGCATGTATTTTCTTGTGCTGTTTGTGAATTTTTTGAAGCTTTATCTCATCTCTCAACTCACCCTACTGTGGGTAGTCTCCCATTTCTCTTCTGTTTCTGTCACCTTTCTTTTGCGCTCCTCCCAGCACCTGATAGGGAGCAAGTTCTCAGCAAATACCCCAAGAAAGAATGCGTTGCTCCTGGGTCCCTGCTCCTGTGGGCTGGCTGGTCCCACAGGTGTGGCATCCAGGCCCAGCTGCAGATCAAGCTTGGGGCTGTGTCCTGGGCCACCTGTCAATCTAGTTCTAAGAAGATGCCTATTGTTGCTGCTAATTCTTGTGGCACAATGGAGCTGCCTGATTAAAGCACAGCTTTCTGCCCCCACACCCAAAGGCACATCCAGTCCTACAATCCTATAATTAACAAACCGGTGTTTTCTCCTGTTTCTACTGCAAAGTTGGTTTTGCCCAACAGATCACACCCACTCCTGCAACCCTCACCCCATCTCCAGCTTGGCACCTGGGCTGGTGGAAGCCACCTTCATCCTCTTCATGCTCCCTGTGGGCCTGGTGGTAGGACAGCTGCTGTCTGAGCCGGCTCGCTAGCTCTTCTGTGCCCTCCTGCTCACTCAAGGCTCAGCCTCCAGGTCCCCCCACCCCCAGGACCTCAACAGAAGCCACAGAAGGCTTTTTTTATTCAAATTCAACAAGGTGAGCCTCACAGATACAGCCCCGCCCTGAAGTCGTGTCCTCTGCAGAAAAAAATAGAAGAGTGATCTGAACTGGGGTGGGAGCCAGAGTCGGGAAGAAAAGATCAGATCAAACAGCTGCTTCTTTTTCTCCTTGTTTAAATACTTCATGTGAACAAATCCTGGAGCCCAGAAGGTTCTAGGAGTGGAGAGGGAAGTTCTAGAGCATTTGCTGTGAGCACCTGGGGAAAGCTTTATGGCCAAGCCATACACATATACCAGGACCTCAGTCTAGGTGCCTCATCGCTACATGCCTCAGCTTCCTCACCTGTAAAATAGGATGGCAACAGTGGACTCTACCTCATCCAGCTGTGAGGACTGATGGAGTTCATGAGTGCCACACACTTAGAACACACCAAGCACACGAAGAATGGATAACGGGACGCATTTACTGTTAACAAAGGTAGAGGTAGTCTGTTAAAAACGCCTTCTTGTGAGGCCTCCAAGCTCATATCTCTTTCTGTCTCTTTCTCTCTCTTTCTTTTTTTTCACAATCAGGGATTGAACTCAGGCCCTTGCACTTGCCAGGGAAGCCTTTATTCCACTGAGCCATCTCCATGGCCCTTGCTCTCTCTTCTGAAGGCAAAGCCCACACTGGCAGATGCCAGGGCAAACTGCTCTCCCTGGTGCTTTGCAACTGGCCATAGAAAGTTTCCCCTGGCCTAAAAGGCAGAGGCTGGGGCCAGTCAGGCCTGGCCCTGTGGACAGTTGGCTGCTGCACAGACAGCCTTCTGGGTGTTGGGCACCGGCTATAGCTCCAATTCCTAAAAGAAGTTTCTTTCCTTTTGACCTGCAGGTATGGGGCAGGGAGGTGGAAGGAGCAGAAGGACCTACCCCACATAACTCAGACACTGAGTAATTGAGCGCTGGCCTGTCAGTCTCAGAGCACTTCAGGTGCATCAATACTTGGTGAGAAGACAGACTCCTCAGGTTATTCAGAGATAATAATTCCCTACACCAGTAACACCAACACCCTGCAAGGCGGAGGTAAGAGCTGCAACACTTGGGAGTCTCAAATGCAGGACTGCTAGAGCCCTGAATCTGACACCATCCTGGGTCAGTAAAGAAGTCTGTCTCAAAACAAAGAAATACTCATTTTCTCACCAAGTAGGATTCTCTTTTGCTTCCGGATCTAGGCTTTCTAGAAGTCTGAATTCCTCTTGTCTCCTACCAGCCATCTCACCTGAGCTTCAGTATTTTCCTGTCCATTCAATAAACATTTTAGGATCTAAGCACTTGAGCCAGGCAGGTGTGATGGTGCACACCTGTAATCCAGCACCCCAGAGGCTAAGGCAGGAGGATCATCGGGTGTTCAAGGCCAGGGTCTTACTATGTAGTACAGGGAGAACCTGTTAAAAACAAACAAACAGGGCTGGGGAGATGGCTCAGTGGAATAAGTGCTTCCCTGGCAAGCACAAGGGCTTGAGTTCAATCCCTAGTTTCGCCAAAAAAAAAAAAAAACACTTGGTCCAATCTTGGTTCTCAGCTGAATTGATGGCTCACTAGAGCTCAGAATGGAGTCCTCTCAGCTAATGTCTATCTGCTTTGTTCAGTGCACTGTCCCCAGTGATTCAAGCAATAGCTGGAACACAGCAGGAATAGGTATCAAATAAATGACAAACCAGGCTGTCACCCATGCCCATGTCTCTCTGTCCTTCTTTCTCTGTCTCTGTCTCTCTCTGTCTCTCTGTCTCTGTCTCTCTCTCTGTCTCTCTCTCTCTCTCTCTCTCACACACACACACACACACACACACACAGCTTATACTGAGGTTTCTTGATTTTTTTTTTTTTTGAGACAAGGTCTTGTTATGTAGGCCAGGCTGTTCTCAAACTCACTGGGATCCTCTGCCTCAGTCTCCTGAGAGGTGGGATTATAGGTGTGCACCACCACACCCAGCAAGTGCACTTTCTTCATCAATGTTTTTGTTCCATTTCTAGATTCATTTGTATCTAATTTTATTATCAAATAAGCAATTTTTTTTCTCATATTAGGAATCAAACTCAGGGTCTTGCATTTGCTAGGCAGGCACTTGTGCCACTGAGCTACATCCCCAGCCCTTCTAATTTTATTTATTGTCTTCTTAAATTTGAAAAATGGTCTATTTTATTGTCTTAATGTATTTGCTAAAGTTATAGATTTTGTTTTCTAATTCATTAATTTTTGCTCTGTCTTAATTCTATTTTTTATTGGCTTTTCTTATTCTTAACATTCCTTCTTCAGTCTCCAGCTTGCTTGGCTAAGTTTCTTTATTTTTACTTTAATGATAAAGCATTTAATTCCAGCATTTGCTTTTAGAGTAGCTAGGCTCTATCTAGTAAATTTTGGAGGAATTTCCACATCTTTAATTTCTTTTTTTTTTCCACATCTTAAGGCCAGCCTGAACTGCACAGTGAGACCCTATCTCAAAAAGACCAAAATAATAATAATAATAATAATAATAATAATAATTTCTCAATAGTATGTAATTGCATGTGAAGAATCTATCCCACTGCCCACTCACCCCCAAACTTCACCAGCCATCCTTTTTTTTTAAGAGGAAAATTAATGTCTACTCAGTTGTTAAAAAAACTACACTTACCCGCATGCCTGTAATCCCAGTACTTGGAAGGTAGGAGGATCATAACAAGTTCGAGACCAGCCTGAACTGCATAGTGAGACACTATCTAAAACAAGACAAAAAAACAAAAACTTTTTGCAATTCAGCTTCAAGCCTCTTCCCCTCTTATCAGTTAGCCACATAGACTTCTCCTAACCTTGTGCTAGCTATTGTCTGCCCTGTCTGCCCTCTAGGGTTCCTGGCCTCCAGTTGTCAACAGGTTTGTTGTTGTTTTGAGATAGGGTCTCACTATGCCAGTAAGGCTGGCCTTAAATGTGCTTGTGTAACCCAGGATGGTCTCAAACTCATGGTGATCCTCCTGCTTCAGCCTCCTGAATGCTACCATACTTGGATTACAAGTTTGTGCCACTAAGCCTGGCTCTATTAACATTTTAAACTGAGTATTTCCTATATATTGTAGGATATTAACAGCATCCCTAGCTTTTCTGAACCCATGAAGGATGTGTGTGTGTGTGTGTGTTTGTGTGTGTGTATCCCTCCAATCTGTGACAAACAGTGGTATCTCCTAACACTTCCAAATGTTCTCTACTGAAGGTGAGGAGAAATTGTTCCCATTTGAGAATCACTGATACATGCTTATAGAAGCTACAGTAGTGAAAAGTTCAGGCTGAACACTTGGAACCCTCCAACTCTGTGCAGATCTGGTGTGGATACAGGGTGTGATGGTACTTACTGTAATCCCAGCACTCAAAGGCTGGAGCTGGAGGATCTCTGTGACTTTGAGTCCAGCCTATAGTGGAGCCTTGTCTCAAAGAAAGAAGACAATGAATAGTATATTTCTATTGTATAATAGAAAGCTTTCATATTATGTAATAGAATATGCACACATGCAGAAGAGCATATAGAGAGCTTATTGATATATATAAAGCTATGTGTCAATAGATATGGCTTTATTTGTATTTCTAGAGGTACCCTCAAGAAGCTGTTAACAATAATTACCTCTAGGGTGAAGGAATGGAGGACCACAGAATTCTGCTTTCTCTTTTGATACTGTGTGAATTTCCTTCTATGAGTATATACTTTTTAAAGGTTTTGAAAAGAATGAGATAAATCTTCCTCATTCCCAATCATTCCAATTTTTCTTTCTTTTTTTATGTATTTTTTTTTTTTTATGTACATGGTCTCACTACTTGGACTCATAGTGATCCTCCAGTTTTCAGCCTCCCCAGTGCTGGGATTACAGGCATGTACCACCACACCCAGAGTCAGTGGCTCAGGGGACCTGGGAGCAGGACCAGAGCAGCATGTGTGTGGTACCGGGGATTGAACCCTGGTCCCTGCACTTGCCTAATTAGGGGCTTAGTCCACTGAGCTATCTCATTCGCCATCATTCCAATTTTTCAAAACATTTCATTTTTTAAGTGGCAGAATATGAGCCATACAACCACAAGAATCTCAGTTTACAAATTAGGTATTGCAAGAAAGCACATTAGCATCTGTCATTCAACATGATGTTTACAGTGAGCTTCTATCCTGACAATAGGAAACTTGATTTTGATGTGTTGGTATCCTCCGGAGCCCTGGGCACCCCAGGTCCCAGGGTCTGTGAGTTAGGCTAGGGCCAGGTCTGCTGCCCTTGGCCTCTGCTGGGCAGCCAGGAACCACGGGCCAAGATGCCAGTGTCCTCCTAATCTGCCTCAGCCAGGCAGCCTCCCCTCTGGGATCTGACACCTGCCTGCCCAGGCCAACTGTTAGAAAACAGGGTGACACTGCTGGAGGCTGAAACCTTTTCCCTCTGTGACTCCTGCCCTGCAGCCAGACAGGAAGGGAGGGTGAACAGGGATGGTGCTGTTCCCATTCCAGAGCAAGACTTCCTTTCACTTGCCTTACGTCAAGCCATGTAGTCTATGCCAGAGAAGCCTGGTCCTTTGATGCACTGCTCAGTAAGTCTTGAAACAGCCCTAAATGCATAGAATTCCACACACAAAAACCAGAGAAGTTTGAAGGTTAGTCCAGGTTTTTAACCTGGACAATAGCTCAGGAGGTAAAGAGTTCCATGAATTTTCTAGAAAAAGGGAAAATTCAGAGGGAGAAAAAAAACAACCATCAATTCCTCAAAATATTATCATAGCCACACAGGTGTGCAAGTGCAAAGCAGAACAACTGAGTGCTGCTGGGTGTGGTGACACAGTCATGCAGTCCCAGTGCTCTGGGAGGCTGAGGCACTTTCGAGCCCACCTTGGTGGGCAGTTTAGCAATTAGCCACACCATCTCAAAATAAGAAATTTTTTAAAGGGCTGGGGTTGTAGCTCAGTGCACAGGGTTCAGTCTCCAGTACTGAAAAACAAAAGTTTGAACATTTCCACTACATAATTAACAATGTCTATGTGTAAGCTAAGCTTTTGGATTGAGGAAGAAGTAAAAAGGGAAGCATTAGTTGCTTTTTTTTTTTATGTTTTTATTTTATTGAGAAACAAATAGCAATAGACAGTATCAAAACTGATTAATAGGACACTTTCAATAATTAATACATTGTACATAGTTATCTTCTTAGTGGTTCTCCATAGTACAAGAAGCATATAGGGAGCCGGGCGTGGTGGCACAGGCCTGTAATCCCAGCACTAGGGAGGCTGAGGCAGGAGGATTGTTGTGAGTTCGAGACCAGCCTGAGCTACAAAGTGAGCTTAAGGCCAGCCTGAACTGCATAGTGAGACCCTGTCTCAAAAAAGACAAAAAAAAAAA